>SNQJ01S0021709.1:51894-109571 GCA_010110895.2 Picea sitchensis | reverse complement strand
TTTTCTCTACCCAAGTTGGCAACTGAGTTGGAGAAGCCATGACCTTCTCCTCATCCTCTATATCATACCCAAAAGGATGCTCTTATGGCTTCTCTAAAGTGCTTGAATAAGTTTCTGACTCCTCCTCATTAGTGACAACAAGCGGTTCCTCGGTAGGGTCTTCTGAAAAATCATGCAGTGATTCTTCTTCAAACTTCACACTTCGAGCTAGAATGAACTTTTTAGTGTGAGAGTCCAGCAATCTATATCCTTTGAAACCTTCAGGATATCCAACAAATATTAATTCAACACTTTGAGGCTACAAATCCTTCCTCTTATCTGTCAGAATGTGAGCCCATGCTCGTGAACCAAAAATACGAAAGTGCAACACTTTCGGTTTCTTACCGGTCCAACATTCAAAAGGAGTGGTGCCTTTGAGTGATTTATGAGGAACTCAGTTCTGAATGTATGCTGCACAATTAATATCTTCAGCCCATATCTTGGGAGCTAATGAATTCGACTGTAGCATACAATTGGCCATCTCTTTTAAGGACCATTTTTTCCTCTCCGCAACACCGTTCTACTGTGGTGTATATGGCACTGTGTGTTCTAGTTGTATACCTACATCAATACAAATTTGCTGCATATATTTGTTGACAAACTCCCCCCCATTATCAGTATGGAGTATCTTAATCTTACACCCATACTCATTCTCAGCAAGTGCTTTAAATTCTATAAGGCATTCAAATACTTTCGATTTTAATTTCAAAAAAAATACCCAAGTAAAGCGAGAGAAATCATCTATGAAGGTGAGTACATATCGAGCCTTATTGATTGAAGGCTATGGGAATGGGCCCATGATGTCACTGTGAATCATCCCAAGAGGTGAAGAATATCTCTGTGCCTTCCCTTTGTCAAATTGTTTCTCTGGATGCTTGCAAAGAATGCATCCTTGACATACACCGCTTGTGAATTTAATAGCTGGCAATCCTTCTACCATGTTTTCCTTGTTGAGTTGATGCAAGTAATTATAGTTTAGATGGCCAAATATTTCATGCCATAACCTTCTGATATCATTAGATTGTGACAGAAATATATTGCTAATATATTTAGGAACAAAGTGGGAGAAGAAATACAAATGAGAACCGTGATCTGCAATTCCATGTGCAAGTTGTGAGCCTGTGGAAATGTCGGTAATCACTGCAAAGTCTGGAGTGAACTCCACCTTCCTTCCAGAGTCAAAATGAGTAATAAGATATATTGAGAGAATACTTTTGGACAGCGAGGGAACATGAAGCACATTTGTGAAGCATCCCCCTTCAAGATCAAGAATTCCTTCTCTTCACACCTTTGCGGGTGTGGCATCTCCCAAGTAAATTGGGGATCTGGTGCTTTCTTCGATGGAGGAAAATTCATCTTTTGATGCATCCATATGGTTCGATGCACCTGAATCAAGGATCCAATATGATGGAGTGGATGTGACATCCATTAAAGCATGACCATCTCATTCTCTCCCTCCCGTTTTGTTATCATCTTTCTTCTTTGCATTTTCGGGCACCGTGAGATTGTGTTGTTGCAATTGCTTAGCCATCTCATCGATAGTCTTCCTCATGCAATTTTCTTCAGGATGAAAACATTTGGAACAGTAGCTACAAAGTTTTATTTCCTTATTCTTCTTACCCTTAGGCTCATAAGAGTTATCTAAAGATTGTGCGGATCTCTCCTTCTTCGATTCAGGAAATTTACCCGCTCCTTTTTTCTTGTCTTTTCCACTGCTCTTTGGAGCATTAGTAGCCGCAAGTGCTTGGTTCTTGGAATGCTTTATGGAACCCATTTGGACTAACTTATATTTCTCTTGAGTCAATGTTACAATGAAATCATTCAATCGAGGCATTTTCCATTTTTCTTGAGTCAATTTAGATGCTTGAAAATACGACACAAATACGGAATATTCAGGCCCTAATTTCAAGAGAATTGAAAGGATGAGTTGTTCTTCCTCTTTTGTGACTCCACATGCATTAAGTTCAATGAGGAGGGATTTGAACTTGGTGAATAATTCTTTCAGGTTGCTAAAATGAATTGGACTTAGGGATATGAGTTCATTCTCCAGTTGATGCACTCTCATTGCATCCTGCTTGCCGAATAGTCCTTCCAATGTGGTCCAGACCACATCGAGAGTAGTAGCTCTACTGACATGAAAGAGGATATCTCTAGAAATTTATAGGCATATCATTAAAATTTCTTCATCTAATTTATTGAAATACTTTATCTTCTCCATTGTAGCAGTCAGTTCTTTCTCCGTTCCCATTGTTACCCGGAAAAGCCCTTTGCTTCGGAGGAGCAGAGAGATCTTTGTCTTCCATTCGAAGTAATTGAAAGGATTTAGAATGAGTTTTGTGGGCTGAGAGATATGATCCATTTATTTTTTATGTGCCTCTTGATGATCCATACTTGCAAATAAAACCGTGTACAATCCACTAGATTCAATCTAGCTCTGATACCATGTAGAATTCCTGCAAAAATCCCGATAGATCTAGAATTCTAGTTAAATTGAACACAAACAATTTGTTGATATTCAAGAGATGAGAGAAAAAAAATTCTCCATAAATCAGAGAATTATATTAATAAAAAATGGATATACATGAGCAACCATCCTCAAAAAGAAGAGAGGAGGTGAATATGTAGAATTTCCAACATAGAAATTCTAGTCAAAAAAGCTAGAAATAGCTAAAATAGGTGTCATAAGCTAAGGGAGACCACATAGTTCGAATTAGAACACTAAAGATACATGTCACACACTCATTAATTTCCACAAGACTGAATTTATGCACATTAGCTCACTTAATCTCACTTAACTGATAAGAGAAGTAGTTCCAACTCACTTAACTGACCCGAAATAGTAGTTACTAATAATAGTAACGGAATAAATCATTAATTAAGGAATAAATCTCTCACTCAAAGAGGAGGTGCACATTCCCCAATAATAGATTATTTTTTGCATGGGGGAGTTGGAATAAATCATGAATAAATCAAGAAAATCAAGAATAAATCGAGAAAATCAAGAACCAGGAGTTGAGTCTTGATCTAAAATTAGCAGTTTTCCCTAAAATCTAGGGATGAGGCACCCTTCTTCTCTATGTGGCAAAATTAGGTGAAATAAAGTGTAAATGAATGTATTAACCAATATCTAGGTGTCTAATCTAGGTATAAACTAATGTAAGTTAGGATTATTCTCCAACAGTTATTGCACAAGTTGTAGGTTCGGAAAATACCAACCCAACAACCAATTGGAGAGAAATAGGAGGGAACCTACCCACTGTCACCTTAGGCAGGTGTCCCAGTCACTTTAGAGGTGAGGTAGTCACCTCAAGGGGGGGATCCTGGTGACCCTAGGGGGAAATGAGATGGAAAATGATAAGTATGAATGGATGTCCGTAGAGGTTAATTCTATATGGTTGGAAATTCTTGGGAAAGAGTCTTGGGAAGGTTTAATGGTTTCCAAATGAGTTGAGTGGCCTGCTAAGTGTGAATACATGCTTGAGACACAAGGAAAACAAAGCATATAATGTAATATGTTAGTTGGAAAAGAACGTTAATCTTGTTTTCCCTACTTGAAAAAAAAGTAAATTATATATATCATCTCAATAAAGATATAAAATTCTGCAATATAAGTGCTAATCATATGATAAAATAAACAAGATACAAGCTAGTGAAAGCCATTTCAACTCATCAATGATTAAGCAATAACTCTAGCACAAAAAAAAGGATGAAAGAAAATATTGTTGTAGTGATAATGTCAGCCTTATGGATGTATAAAACCAATATTAATATAAGAAAAATCATCCACTCAAAACCACTTCTAACTAGTTAGATAAGTGCACTACTATTTGTGGAGATTTAGGGAAGAATTGTAGCTAGTTCCTAGGGTTAGTTTAGGAGTTTTTAGGGGTTAGAGGGTTAGTTTTCTACAACCCTATTGGCTGTAGGTTATTTTTTTAACAAAATAAATAATTTATGGTTGAAATGGGATGCCTCAATGAGGCAAGAGAGCCAAAGGCTCAAGGAACACTTTCCCAAAGAGACAACTTCAAAACTTGGAAATTTCACGTTTACCAAGGCAATAATTTATTTCTCCAATGCAACAAGTAATGATTAGTTATTTAAATAATTGGGTTAATGGATTTAAGCAAATACATATCTAGAGGTACTAACTTATTGGGGGTGTAAATCCTCTTACTCCCCAAGGAAAGTATCCCTAGCTAGGGTTTAGGCTAAGAGGGTGTATGCACTTATACTTATCTTAGAAAACACTTTTTAAACCAATAATATGTAAGAATAAAATTATGGAGACTAAATTGGGGTGTATTCCCTTATACTTCCCACCTAACTCTACTAAATAACCTTGACTTGAATAATAAATGATAGCACAATGTAAAAATCCTTACCAATTCAAGGGAAAAAACTAAGAAAAACCACAACAATAGAAAAGAAGAGCCTTCGAAGGATAGTGCATCACTTCCATCAACCAATAACCAAAGAGACAACAATACACAATATCATAAGGTAGAAACTAGCCAAAGAGAGCAAAATTTTCAGTCCAATACTTCTCACATTGGGAGAGTTATGTTATGAAATGAGATCTTATGATCTCTATTTATAAAAAAATGTCAATAAAATAGTGGGACCACATAATTTTAGGGTAAACCAAAAGATTAAGGGTCAACAACCCTAATATTTCCCCTTTACAATTTTTTTTTAAACAATTCACTTAAAATTTTCTTTTACACAAAAATAAACCCTAACTTAAGGTGGCATCGCCCCTTTAGGGGACGTTTTGACACTAGGATAAAGTCGTTGGTGTTGGAGAAGTGTAGTTAGGATTCCCAAAGCCACATGTCAATCATATAGGTCATTTCTTCATGGTTAAAGACTCATTATCCTAAAAAAATCCTTGTGTCAATGAATAATAACTTCACCACCAAACCCTATCCCTCCTAGATGATGTCATTCCTCCAAAGGTGACATTTTTCCTCTCCAAGGAAAAAGGTTTGGCATGTGAGGTCTAGGTCATGTCATCCACAATGTCTTATAGGAATCTGAAGGTATGTCTCTCTCATCAAGAAAGTGATCCTTTGGCATCCAACCTATGGGATTCAAGCCCCATGGAAGCCCAAGCTAGGATTGTTCCTCCAAAACTGTCCACCAACTAGGTCCTGGAAAGACAAATAAGCACTCCCTCCAAGGATATCAAGTCAAAATATCATGATGAGTAAATCAAATAAATAAATTATCCACCTAAGAATGTGCATAAAATATTACCCTGTCAATCAAGTAAGTGCTCAAAGACATTATGCAACTTGACAATCATGGATATGGGAGGGTTAGCGAGGTGTCCTATTGGGTAGATCTTTCCCTAGGTCAAGGAGTGTTTCCAATAGATCCCTCTCTAAGCCATGTAAATTGGATGAAGTGGTTAAGGATCAAGACTTAATGGGCATGGGTTTCATGGCATACAAGGGGTCGTAGTGTCTCATTCATGGGTGCCTTTGTAGAGGGTGTGTGGAACCTTCATTTGTAATGCAATTTTTCCAAGCCCATCATTTTTCCATACTTTGTTTCTTTCATGTTTTAAGGACAAGTTGAAGGCCACTATCCTAGCATTGTGTCCAGATAGAGGTAGTGTCACTCACAAATATCTTTCATAAATGAGAAGGTTGGCTTGTGATGATACCCTCTTTCTCTCGGTTGTGCAACTGAGAGCCACTACCCTGGATTGGTGGCCAAATTATGGTAATTTAATACCATTAGATACCCATGATTGTGATAGGACAACTCATGATGTTAAGTAACTGAGTAGATATATAAATATAATCACCACAAACAATGAATATGCAATATATCCAGAGAGAAATATAAAAGAAACCACACTTTCATTATAGAAAAACCTTGAGGTAGGGTAACACCATACGATGGATCATATTATGGAAGTGATCCTCTCTTGTTCACTTGCCTCTTCGAGGGGAAAACCTCCTAATGAAATCTAGTTCCAAATGAAATACTTCTCTTCATATCCCATTACATTGCTTGAACCCCTTTATATAGTTCTACCAGCGACATAAGATCATTCTAGAGGAGGAACCTTCTAGTAAGTCCTCTTACATTTATTATATCTAACTACCATATTGGGATTTATTTAATAATATAGTGGATCTAGTCCACCTTACATTGAGTGGCCTACACTATTATCACTATGGGCCCTCTGAGCCCCCCACTGTCTCTCTAGATACCTAATATTTCACCCCCCTTATGAAAGCGTTGTCCTCAACGCTTGTTATGAGGGTGTACAACCATATACTAGGGTCCCATGGATAAGTGTGGACCATAGTGTTTAAGTAGACTAGAGAACCACGGTCCCATGTAGAAATGAAAGCCTCCATGATGAAGTAGTCCAACCACCATTGTTAACCAGGGTCCCATGTCCGAGTGTTCATTTGAGCTCCATACAAAGGGTATTGAAACCCAATAACCAACTAAAAATGATGCTCCAAAGATTGACACATGTCATGTCGATCTAAATAAGAATATCCATCCACATAGTGGGAAAGGGTCATAACTGAATATGGAAGGAATAATACCACTGTAGAATATGCAGGATGGACACTAGTAATAATAATTGGCTCCTGATTTGTCACATTGATGTTCTCTACAAAAGGTGGAGTAGAGTCATCAAATAAAATATGAAAGTGGTTGTCATCCAAAAAATGAGAACTATCCATATACCAAGCATCACAATCAACCTCAAAATCATACCAAGAATATACTTCTTGATTATATTCATCCTTGATGTCTACCATAATATATCCCTCTTGTAGGAGATCCAATGATCGTTGAATATTGTGATGATTGTCTATGTGGTCGTGTAGACTAGACTTGATGCCTTGTAGTTGGTCATGCATATCGTCTTTGAGGGCTTCAACATTTCGTAGAATTTCCATGAGTTGAGAGTGAATATACATTGGAAACACCACATATAATGTACAAAATGAAAAATATTAAAATAATATATCCAATGGAATTTATCTGGTAGCAATTTGAACACCCTGTGAAAAGTTATGAACTCTGCAATCTTGTTGTCGTCACAAAAAACCCCCCAAAAATGATTGATTTTAAATTAGTGATATCTTCACTTTCGAAGCTCCGATTTGGGTGATTTTTTTAAATCAACTATGTTTGAAAGAGAATGTCAGATATGAATTTTTTTTTATCAATTTCGACCTCCAGGTGCTACATAAAGAAGAAATTTATGTCGTCATCCATGGAAAAAACCCTGAAAAATTACATATTTTAAAATGTCGATATCTTGACTTCCTGGAATCTGTTTCATGCGATTTTTTTTTTTTAAATTGGGTTTTTTTATAAGAGAAACTTATATATACAACCAGTTTCTGTAAAATTTTCACAGAAATACAAAGAAATGTTTTGGAATATCGCGTCCCTCTTTTTCTTCTCCGAAAAAATATGCAAAAATAAAAATAAAAAATTGTCCACACTTCTTTCCAAGGAAAGTGATCTGATACCAATTTTTAAGTAACTAAGTAGATATACAAATACTAAATACATAATATATCCAGAGAGAAATATAGAAGAAACCACACTTTCATTATAGAAAACCCTTGAGGTAGGGCAACACCATACAATGGATCCTATTATGGAATGGATCCTCTCAGGTTCACTTGCCTCTTCGAGGGGGAAACCTCCTAATGAACTTCAGCTCCAAATTAAATACTTATCTTCATATCCCATTACATTTCTTGAAACCCTTTATATAGTGTTACCAACAACATAAGATCATTTTAGAGGAGGAATCTTCTAGTAAGTCCTCTTACATTTATTATATCTAACTACCATAGTGGGCTTTATTTAATAATATAGTGGATCTAGTCCACCTTACATTGAGTGGCCTCCACTATGGGTCATGCAGGCCCCCCACTACCTCTCTATATACCTAACACATAATGGGACCTCTTATTCTCCAACTAACCCACTAGGCATTCTATCATTTGTTCTTGTGGGTCCCCCTTTTCTTACATATAAGTGTTTCATTGCTTTCTTGGAGGATCCCTGTGTAAATTATCTGAAAGGTTTATACATAGGTTTTTATATTTTACCCACCAACAATCCCTCTAGGCCTTCATCACCTTATTCCCATAGAATGAGGGACAACCCCTTATTGGGTCAATACACCCTAAAATCCCAAGAGATAAGGAAATGGGGGGTTCAAATGATGAAAAATGGTAAGTGCGGCCGAGAATGGTACAATGGCTCTTCAAGGGAGTTCCTAGTAGCAAACCCATTCCTAAGGAAGACCACTTAATAGGGTACAATGTCAACCACCAAGGTGAAACAAGACAAAAGGCATAATGTCCAAGCATATCTCATGAAATCTAAAGCAATCTAAAATACAACATACTCAAATGCCTCGAATATTTAAATGAAACTCACCATAATACCTAACATGTACCTCATGGTGTGAGGCCCAGTGCCTCTCGGAATCCAACTAGTGTGGTGGATGCCATCTGAAAATATATGACCTTTGTGGTGGTGAGAAGGGTCTCCATGTATGAAAATGGATATTTTTGTTCATGCATTCTCTCGACACTTCATATCTGCAACTTGAGGGCCTCAAGACATAATATCCTTAGTTATCCCTCAAAATGGGGATAACATAAGGGATACAAACATACATAGTCGTGAGAATAGGTAAATAACCCAGATCTCAGTATAATCTAAAGTAGAGAGATATCCACGTTGGGTGTATGTATTACTACATTTATTTTCATATAAATTTATATATATGGAGTTTTGCTTATCTATGCATCGAAGCGTTGAGACCCTGTAAAAACGAAGGAATGCTTTGGACCCAAATGATGTCTCGCAAAAAATCAATAACCCCAAAGGGGATGAGAGGAAATCATCGAAAATAGGCTAAGTTATGGACCGAACTATTAATCCAAAGAAGAACCTTATTTGTCTCGAAAAATTATTGTCATTGATTTAGCCTGGAGGGTTAAATCTGAGCCCTCTATCTGAACCAGGGTGAGATGAGATCTCCACCATTGTTTTGGCAGGACAGAGAGATCATGTTCATCCCTTGGAGCTGAGTACAAATCCCATGGATTATTCACTCCAAAAATAAACAAGGTTTGTTGATCTGTCAGAGGGTGTCCATGAATAATATTGTACCTTTAGATTGATGGTGGTTAACACAATCAGGGTTCCTGGGTTGGAATGAACCTGGGGGGTGGAGTGGAGGAACCCCAAAAATGGATGTGCAAAGGAATATATGGGTCGTCCATCATGGAATGAACTTGGGTTTACCTCCTTCATAGATCATATTGGATCTCATTTGAATGAGACCAAGTGAAGAGGTGACATTATCATGATGTATCATGCTAACAAACACTGCCAACATGTTCAGGGGGGACAAGTGTTAGTTGGTGATTGAATGAAGGAACAAAGGGGGAAACCCTTTTCATACCTAACTCCCTTGAATAATCACCTTTATATGTCAAATTTTGGATCCATAGGTGGGAATATCTCCACCATCGATTCAATATCGTAGTAGTCGAAGAGAACCGTGTTCAAGTTCATAATAGAAATCTAATGAAGGAGACTCCGAGCCATGATCTAGTCCATCGATCTATCAGGGAAGAAATTGGAGAGATCATGATCAATCCTCATATTGGAGTATTCATGGTCATTTGGGTCACTGAAATGAAAACACCCCAAAGGTGGCACTTCGATGGAGAAATCCTCGTTGGCTTACAACCCTATGATGAGAAATGATAGATATGAGTCGTTAGATCTAAGGGAGATTGATCCCCACTATAGATCTTGTAATAAAATATGAGAGTTATAGTCACATGATTAACCTAATTAATTATCTTGTAATCAACAAGATTAAATTAATTAATCCTCTTATAATCCTTGGATTAGGATCTCTCAAGGTTCGTACTAAGTTGCAAAGTTTTGGTGCTCGATATTTCGGACCATTTGTCACTTGAAGATTAGTCCATGCATCCCACCATGGATTGGACTATGTATCAGAAAGTGACACTTGTTGTCACCTGGTAGGTTAGTGAGTAAGGGGGTGGACCAATTTTTTCCTATGGTGTGTGATAGGCACAATAGATTTGAGTCATTGAATCCAACTATGAACATATATCCACCATAGATCTCATAGTATAGGATGGGATTTGTAACCTTGTGATAAACTTGATTAATGATCCTACAATCTCAGGATTAGTTTAAATAATCCCATCGTAATCACTGAAATCGATAAATCAAATTCAAACCTTTCCTGGAATAGCCTCGATATCCAGTGCCCGGTGATGAGGTGACACCTAGTAAGTGGTCCACGTGTTATAACAAGGGAGAGACATGTGTCACCTGATAGTGGTGTGATGCAGGAGCATCCTCATTAGAGCGCAAGTGGAAGATTGCTCAGTGCCCTAGTGTGCATTTTGAAGTGATTTTTTAATTTAAGAAGGGCATATCACACAAATATCTTGAAAATATTGTAATTAAAGAATGTCTTAAATGTTTAGGAGTTGAACCATCACATGCGATCAATGGGGAGTGTATTTTCCTTTAATGTAGTAGCTTGCAGTATAGATTTGAAGTGTTTTCTCTTATCTGTCTATCTCAAACATTTATTGTAATAAATACTTAGTAGTTGAAATCTTTTATTTCGATAGGATAGATCTAAGGTAGTCGAAGGGAAAACTCCATGAGCCCTCTTGTATAAATAAATGTAATGCATGCCCAAACGATGTTGTTGTTTCAATTTAGTTGAAGGTTGCTGAAGAGTATTGTAGATAAGATTATTGCAGCTGAAAGTTATTTGAAGTTGGTAGTTACTGAGATATGTTGAAGAGAATTGTATGAGCCCATGTACATATCATTTGAATGAATATAATAGAGAAGAGTTGATCCACATGTTTGGTTTTGTTGTTACCATGTCTATCTAAATGAATGAATGGTAGGATTTTTGTTAATTCCAATTATATGTTATTACTTGTTATTATGTTATGAATGCATTTACATGGTTGAATGTATGAATGTCCGAGATATTAGATAAGTTTCAATTGTTTCTCTTCTACGAGCCTGTGCAAGGAGTGCATAGTATCTGCAAGGTGTGCGTTGACAGAGTCTATTTCGACTTAGAAGCTCAGAAGAGATAATGTGAATCTTTTGCTTGCAAGGAATGCATAAGTGTCTGCAAGGTGTGCGTGGACAGAGTCTGTTTTGACTCAAAAAAATTCAAGAGGGATAGTTTGAAAGTGTGCATAGGCGGAAACGCACCCAGAGTCATATTGTTCAGGAGTAACAATTGAGCCGTATAAAAAATGTTTCAAGGAGTGCATAGTCATCCATCAAGAGTTAAGTTGAAGGAATCATGTTGTAAGGTATGTGCAGGGTCGATATTTGGCTAAGTATCAAAGAGGTCATTCTGTGAAGTTCAGAGTGTCGAGGAGGAACACGTTCAGGAGGGATAACTTGGAGCTTTGTATGAAGGGAGTGCATATTGTCTATAAGGAGTGTGTTGACAGAGTCTTTTGACTCAGAAGCCCAGGAGGACTAACATAAGATTTTTTGCATAAGAGTGTGAAGAAGTATTGCAAGGTGTGCACATTCATCCACAAAAAAGTTAAGTCGTGGAGAAGACCTATTGCAAGGCGTGAACTAAGTCGAATATTTGACTAAGTGTCGAAGAAACATTCTAAGGAGAAATTTTTTGAAGGAAGAACAAGCTCAAAAGAAGTAGTGGGAGAAAATTATTTAATAGGAAGGATCCCTTTAAGATTTCACAAATTAACGAGAAAGATCTGTTCAGGAGGGAGAGGGATCATTCCATACCATCAGATATAGGAGAGTTGTGTGAAGGTTAGCCATGGAGTCTTTCGACATTTCATATTTCGGAGACTCTAAAGTGGTTTAAAGAGTGGGGATCACCGAAGTCCCAAATCCGTGAAGTAATCCCAGTCGATGGTTGTAGCGAGGATACGTGGCAACAGATCAGAGAGTTCGTGAGAAAGAACTCCTAAATTTTTGTGTGGAGTAGGAGAAAAAATCTCGATACCACAAAATAGCGAAGGAGATTGTGACCTCCGATTTGAGGGGGACACATGTCATCATATCATGGGATCCAGAAGTGTGCATCTGGGAAAAAGATAAGAAGTTAAATCCTAGTTGTCGATTGTGTGGACACATGGTGTCATCTCTGTCACATTGGTGATAGATTACTTCGGGGAAAAGGATTGTTAAGACGTTCGAAACTCCCGAATGGTGAAGTCTTGAAACGGATCACAAAAATTGGTTTTTGGAGAGATGAGAATTGTAGATATTTTCAGGTAATTTCATGGTTCAGAGTTCAGAGAAAAATGAGTAAGTTGCAGTCAAAAGCATCGAAGCCCAAAGCTGCTAAGAGGACTGGCCAGAGGCTATAACTCGTAGTCATATTGAAGAAGAGCCTAGCGGAGGAGCTAGCGCTCGCCACTCACTGTTACCAGAGCGTTAGAGAATGGGGTTATGGGTGAATTGAACCTATGTAGTAACAAACGGGGTCCTGTGTAAATTGATTCCATGGTCTATTGTAGGCCCGAAGAGCAGATCCGACTCAGAAATTTGAAGATCTTTCTCCGAGAGGTTGTGCAACCCCTGGGAGCGAAGGGGGGATGCATCAAGTGGTATCAGAGCCACATATTTTAATTCTGTAGGAAGTAAAAGAGGAGGTAGTCTAATAACATCCAGTTGTATCAAATACATCAAGTGGTAGTTGTGTAAGGATAAAATTTCAACACAATGTCACCTAGAAGACGTGCACATCCACCTGTAGAAAATTGAGTTGTGGAAAGGGATATGAGAGAACTTCGTGCAAGGTCAGATTCTATAGAAAAAACACAAAGGAGAGCACCCGATGCTGGATACGTCAGTAATGTAGAGAATGAAGAAGTGGAAGTTGAAGAAGTTGCAGGAGAAGATGTTGTAGAGGAACGCTTGCTGAAAGTGGTTGTCAAGTTGTGAGCTAGAGCGAAGATAGACATATCGATGTATGAAGGGAATTTATATGCTGAAGAATTTTTGGATTGTATAAGATCAATGGAAAAGTACTTCTACTATGAAGATGACGATGAAGAGAAGAAGGTGAAGCATGTTGTCACCAGATTAAAAGGACATGCAGTGTTGTGGTGGGATGAACTGCAGGCTGACAAAAGATGAAAAGGAAAACAAAAGATCAATAATTGGGACAGAATGGTAGCCAAATTGAAGGCTAAATTCATACCCAAGGAATATCAGATAAATATATTTAGGAAGTTGCAGAACCTGAGAAAGAAGTTAATGACAGTAAAAGAGTACGCAAATGAGTTCTATAAGTTGAACATCGGGGCTGGACAAAGAGAAAAAGATGATGAAAAGGTTTCCAGGTATATTAATGGCCTAAGATATGAAATCCATGATGAAATTAGCATGATGAGAGTAAGGACAGTGGAGGACGCTTGTCAGATTGCATTGAAGGAAAAATATAAGTTGGCCAGGAAACAAATTCAATGAAGTAGAGGAAGAAGTCTAAACAGAGGCAAGGGAATTGTCCATGACAAGGCATAGAAGCCCAAGGTTGAGACTGGGAAACAACACAGTCACTTAGAAGGAGGAGGAAGTTCCCGAGGGAGACAGTATGGTGGAATAAACTCTTTTCCTCAAGGAAGAAGAAGAGGCAGAGGAGGAGAAGTGAAGTGTTATGCCTGTAGAAGAATAGGACACATGTCTTGGGAATTCCTCGAGAGAAAGAAAGAAGGAGTAGGTGAAGCTCACATTTCGGAAGTGCAGAAGTGGCATGTTGAGGAAGAAGGTGTAGAAGATGGGAAATCTTTGATGATGAAAAAGGTTCTCTTGAATCTAGATCCAGAGGTGGAAAAAACAATGCAGAGGAACAGTTTGTTCATAATTGCTTGTAAGACTAAAGATAGAGTATGCAAGGTGATAATTGACAGTGGGAGCACTGATAACTTAGTATCCACATAGATGGTGGAGAAATTGGAGCTGGATACAACTACACATTTGATTCTGTATAGAGTCTCATGGTTGTAGAAAGGACACCGGGTAATGGTAACTAAACAATTCCTAGTTGAATTTAAGATAGGAAGGTATAGAGATGATATTTTGTGTGATGTGATTCCCATGGATGTATTCCATGTTTTTTTGGGAAGACCATGGTAGTTTGACAGAAATGTCATTCATGATGGGAGAAAAATACTTATACCTTGGAGAAGAATGGTAGAACACACATGTTATTGCCAATAGAGGAAAATAAAGTAAAGGAAGAAACAAAAACAAGTATACTTATCATGAGTGGGAAGGAACCCCTAAGTGAAGTCAAGAAGGAACAAGAGATGCAATTGTTTGTGGTAAGGAAACCCGGTGTTGTCCTTACAAGTACATCTATGGATAATTTACCTAAAGAAATTCAAGAGTTGTTAGAAAAAAATTATGGCATAGTAGTGGATGAGTTACCTAACTCATTGCCATCTATCAGGAGTATCAACCATCATATTGATATAATACAAGGAGCGAGTCCGCCGAACAAAGCAGCATATAGATTGAAACCTCAAGAGAATGAGGAGATAAAGAGACAAGTCCAATATTTGATGGACAAAACCCTAAAAGGTATTTGTACATGGGATGAAAAAGGGAAAAAATAATCGTACACCGTTGTTCGGACTTCTAGGTCACCTACCTGCAAAAAACCATACTCACAAGGTCATTAGGGTATATTAGGTTTTTAAGCAAAATAATATAAAAAATATAAAAAATCAATGAGAAATAGTAAAAAAGTGAATAAATATGGGTGAAAAGCCCCTTTTATCATTTCATTGTTACTTTGTCAAAAACTGGTCGAACACACCTCTTTTTGCCCCAAATTTATTTGCTTAATTGTGGGCGATATAAGTGATCATTCGGAAATTGGTTTCGGCCAACGAGGTAATCTCCTGATTCTTCAACTTTTTAATGGATTAAAATTGATTTTTATTGGCAAATTTAAGTGTTTGAGTCCATTTTAGGGTCGGTGGGTGTGCTCAGGCATTCTCGCAGGTGGGCCATTCGGGACTTGCAAGAACCTAAGATTCTCATAGGTGGGCTTCAGTGCACCTGCAAGAATCTCGCGTTGTGTGCAAGCTTCACCTGCGAGGGCTGAAAAATGGATTTTCATGCATGATTTTACTCAATAAATATTTATGCAAGAGGTTAAATCAAGTTGTTAACTTCCTTCTCATGGCTCCATTGCAGGTATTGATCATCACGATGTTGGAATGGAGGGAAAGAGAACACGAGGAGGATGATGCCATTGCTGAAAATGATCCGGGCATAGTTGCTACCCCCTGGGAATGTGGGCTCTTAAAAAAATTTTGGATCTCGGGCATGAGAGCCCAACTCAGGTTGTTAGAGTACATGGTCCACATGTGGGATGTGGATAAATAGGTATTTTATGTAGGGTTCCACACGCTCACACTAGATATCGAGTATATCTACTTTCTGACAGGGTTGTCACGACATGGATACCATGCTACTCTGACCATAGGTAGAGGCGACAGACATCCTATTAGCGAGTATGTTCGCCAATATTGTGTTCCCGAGGCAGAGAGAAGAAAGGGTAAGGTCGCCATCTGGGGTGTCAAAAATCTGACCTTGCAGACTATCTTGTTTACCATTGCACACGTGGTTAGGAGCACTGCTCCACACATGTCTCTCCATAGCTATTTCCAATATGCAATAGAGTGCACAGGGCCTCTGGTTTTCAACTGGTCAGACGCAGTTCTCTATAGTATGAAGAGGCAACTGACGAAGTGTAGAAGGGGTAACCTGAAGCAGTTAAGGTACGGGTCACTTTTGGTGTCATTCTTCCTTGAGAGGGTCCCACTGCTATGTCTACAGATAGATAGGGGTTTACTATCCCCATATGATCTGAGGATGCTAAGGTGGTGTAACCTCATGGCTCGGCACGTAGCAGGGCCTATAATCAAATATAATGATTCATTGTTTGACTGGTTGAGGCCCCAGATGTTGATGATCAATGACTATGCATATGTTGGCTTGGATTTCCAAGGAGATCTAGATTTGGTTCTGCCTGAGGATGCTCAGTGGGGTGACTTAGGTAAGAAGTACACATTTTGTTCTTTTTTTAATGTTTTTGCAAATTTTATTATGTAAAATGTTTTTATGTCTTTGATCCAAGGACTAATCAAAAATTTCTTTTGATGACATAGATGTGGGGCCATATCGACCTCCAGGAACGTCTTTCATTCAAAGACAAGGAGAAGTGGCTCCAGTGGCAAGATGGGATGTTGAGGACTACGAGGCAATTGAACAGAACTTAGAGGGACTGACTGTGGATGTCTCAAACATCGTTATTGGGGAGATCCCAAGGCGCTATCAACGCCATACTGTGGGTGTGTCTGAGTCTCTTAATTGACTGCTCTGTAGCGTAGCCCGAGAAGTTCTATGTTACCATGACCATCATCCATGATGCTAATTTGTAGAAGCCATGGGCTTCATATATTTTGATATTTTGGTCCTTGGACAAAAACTTTTTGTAAAACTTTTGATCATTATATATATATATATATATGATGCTTCTACCAGCTTATTTTGTTTTGTATAATACATGTGATGTGTGATTGGTTTTACAAAAGTCTCAGATATATGTCTAACACATAATTAGCTAAAGCATCAGTCAATGTATTTAGACATCTAGGAATGTGTTGATATTCGATATAATCAAAATGACGTTCCAAGAGGGGAATTTGTAGATATACCCGCAATAAAGTAGGACTTCAGATAGTATAGACATTACTTAACTGTAGTACTACTAGCTGCGAATCAAGTCGTATAACTAGGCGGCAAATACCAAGTGAAATAACATTAGTCAACAACTCGATGACGACGCTATATTCTGCGATATTATTGGTCGCACGACCGAGGAAAACACCTCGTAGATTGATAAGTTCATTTGTAGGTGCATAAATTGCCCATGTTGCAGAAGCAAGGTTCTGAGTACTACGACTAGCGCCATCGGTGAAGCCAATGTGGGGTAGCAAAGAATCTGACATCTAGAAACCAAGCACAATGCAAGGTAAACGGTCGAGGGAAAAAACCAAATAACAAAAATGCACATTAAAATAACACACAAAACGTATGATACAATAAAATACAAGCACTCATGCACAGATGATCTAAGCATAGTACTTCTTTAAGTAAATCCCATTTCTAGGTTCACTCAAAGGGATGCCATCGTAGTCCACTAACTCATAGGCTCCTTTATCCAACACTCTTCTGACGATATAAGGACCTCGCCACAAAGCCTCAAAATTTTCGGCTCCTAGCACATCTCGATCTTGTTCATAAAGGAGAACCAGATCACCTTCAGAGAAAATGTGTGGCTTGACATGCTTGTCATATTGGGCTTTGACACGTTTCTTCTGGGTTTCTATAACTAGGGTGGCATCACGACGGGTTTTGTCTAGTTTCATAATATACAACAGACGTTCTTCTTCAACAGAAGTGTTTGGGAGAAGTTCAACAGCTAGCTTTAGAGACAGTATCTCACATTCAATCGATAAGATGGCTTCTAGACCATAAACTAACTGGAAAGGTGTAAACCTGGTAGCAGACTTAACGGATGTCCGGTAAGCCCACAATGTTGCAAACAACATCGTGTGCCAATTGGTTTTATGAATCCCTATAATTCATTGAAGCATGGTAATGAGGACTTTGATTATTGCTTCAACCTGTCCATTGGCCTATGGGTAATAGGGTGTTGAGTTGTCATGGCGAAGACCCAACTTTTCAGTGAGTTCTGACATCATGAAGTTTCTAAAGTGGCTACCATGATCAGTAACGATAGCTTGAGGAACACCAAACCAAGCAATGATGTGATCGAATATGAATAGTATTATGGTATTTCCGCTATTGTAGAATGTAGGCATCGCCTTGGCCCATTTCGTAAAATAATCTATGGCTACAATAATGTATCCATTCCCCCTGGACGAGTGAGGGTGACATGTCATGAAATCGATACCCCATTTCTCAAAATTTCCAACAGAGACTATAGGGTATAGAGGAGCAGGGTGTGATCGTATTTTGTTTTTGCAGGTTTGGCAAGCGTGGCATTTCTGGACAGCAATAATACAATCATTGAATAAAGAAGGCCAAAAATACCAGGCTCGTAAGATCTTCTGGGCAGTAGCATACCCAGACATCTGACCACCACATGCTCCAGAATGGTAGTCATTCAGGGCTTTCTCGGCTTCGTCAAATATGAGGCATCGTAAAAAAACAGAGTCAATCCCATGATGATAAAGAGTATCACCGAGGATAATATACTGACGGGCTTGGTAGCGTATTTGACGACGGTCAGTGCTAGACAAATCGGGCCGAAAAGTCTAAGTCTGGAGATATATGATGATATCCCCATACCAAAGGTCATCGGAACGGATAAGAAAAAGGGATTCATCGGGTAATGAATCCTTTGCTACATTTTCTGTCTTAGAACAGGGAAGGTCACATATCAATTCGGAAAACACCAAGGATTTCTTGGACTTAGCGTGTTCGAATTATAAGTCAAACTCCTGGAGTATTACGATCCATTTGGAGTATTTTCCCCCTAGCAATTGGCATGTAAGAATGTGCTGCATAGGGTTGTAGTTGGAAATCACAGTAGTCTTCTGTAAAAGGATATAGTGTCGGAAACGTTGAACATCTTGGACGGCGACCAAGGCTAGTTTTTCAACATGTAAATATTTTGTTTTGATAGTCGTGAGACTCTGAATCAAATAATAAATGACATTTTCATCATGAGAATCATCCTCCTAGAGTAGAACCATAGCAATGGTATAGTCCAAGGTTGCGAGATACAAGAAATAATCGCAACTGTAATTGGGTGGGAAAAGTAGTGGGGTATGGGTTAAAGTCAGTTTTAAAGTGTTGAAAGATTTGTTGGAAATGGTATCCCATATGAACACAGAACCTTTCTTGAGCAGTCAAGTAAATCCAATAGTTAACTCAGCATAGTTTGGGATGAAACGACATAGAAAGTTTGCCTTCCCTTGCAAACTTTGTAGCTGGCGAAGTGAGGAAGGATGAGGGAGATTGAGAATCACCTTGACCTTTAAAGGATAAACCCGAATCCCTTGACGTGAAACAATAAATCCCAGAAGTCGGTCGGATTCTACACAAAAAACACATTTGTGTGGGTTTAAGCGTATATGATAAAACCGACATTGAAGGAAAATGGCTCGGAGGTGTGTGGGATGATCTACACGATGCATGGAATGAGTCAGTAGGTCATCGATATATGGTTGGACAATGTGATTTACATCATGAAAGGCATAAGAAATAGCACGTTGAAAAGTCGTGTCGGCATTCTTTAAACCAAAGGGTAGTTTCTGGTAGGCAAAAGTGCCCCAAGGAGAAATAAAAGTGGTCTTGTGTTGGTTGGCGGGTACGATATTGATTTGATTATATCCGGAGAAACCATCCATCAAAGAGAATATTTCACTCCAGGCACAATCGTCGACGATCTGGTCAACGAAGGGGTGGGAAAGTTGTCTTTAGGACAAGATTTGTTAATATCCCTATAATCAACACACATGTGGATCGTACCTTGTTTCTTGTTAACCAGAACAAGATTGGAAACCCAGTCAGTTAGAGCCACAGGGTAAATAAAGCTAGCTTTAAGAACTTTCTCAACTTCAAGCTTGATAGCAGCTGCTTAACGTGGGTGGACCGGACGAAGGCATTTTCGGACAGGTATAGTGCTCGGGTATGTCTTAATCTCATGTACAACAATGTCGGGGTCAATACCTGGAATTTCCTCATAGCTCATTGCGAAGACATCACAAAATTATTGAAAAAGAGATTTGTAGGTGACCACTTCGTCATTGGAACATGAAGCTCCGATATGCACATTTTCAACAACTCCAGGTTTAATGGATATGTCGAGGGGGATGGTGGGTGAGATATTACTTAAGCTCCCTTCATATAACAGATCGTGTGTAGACTCGGGAATGGTAGAAATGATGACAACGGTCAATGGAGTTGAGATCCGTTGGTAACTCTCAATGGTGTGTTGTTCCAGGAAGAGAAGGGAATGATGATGTCCATCATCCCAAGGGGCATATTTGATGGACATAACAGACATAATCATCTCGTCCATAGGAAAAATGACAGGGAATGGATCTGGAGATAAATCACCAAGAGAGGGGGTAGAAGGGGTTTCCGATCGAATGGCTTGATAAGCATATTTGACCGGACTTAAAGGCATTTGGTCGCCATAGTGAAGATGATCACTGGGGTTGGGTACTATCCACGGGTCATAAGACGCAGGGGTTTTGTGAATAGAGGTGGAAATCATGTTGATCGAGGCGACAAATAGATGTGGAACATCGGGTGGTGGAATGGGGAAAGTACCCATCAAAGAGGAATATTTAAGAAGACCCACACCGACATTCTCATATCCAGGGGGGGTTTCACAATGAGAGGTACGTTGCTGGTACGTGTATTAGAGTTAAATAAGGCCAATTGGTCCACCGTAATTAATTTTCCTTGATGTGGGAAACGTACAATGCAGAAAAGAGTGGAAACAACTGCACACATGGAATCGATCCAGCTACGACTAAGTAAAAGGTTGTAATTGAGAGGAGTGTGAAAGACTTCAACTTCAACGTTGACCATTTTGCCTTCTAACGTAATAGGCAATGAAGGGAGGACACCTTAAGGCTTAAATCCAGAGCCATTAAAGGCTTTGAGTGTGTTGTGTGATTTGGTTAAGGGAAAAGAGTCGATGGCTTTCCAGTAGGAAATAGACATGACACACATCGAGGCACCCTCATCGATGACTATTCTACAAATGTTCTTGTTGGAGACAATAACTTGTATTTGGAAGGCGAGTTGAGGGGGTAGCCTTGGAATGTGATCTTCTAAGTTAAAAATTATTAAATTTGTATCTGTAGGGTCGATTCCACCAATAGATTTCAATAGTTCCTTCCATTGTGTAGGAAAAATCTGAAGGACTTTGAGGATGGACATGGCTAATGGTGCTTGGGTCGGGTCTTCTACAATGTTGTAGTTCTGGGAAGCACACGCATGAGGATTGAAAGAAGACTTGTGAACAAAACCCTTTGGGGGAGGGTGAAGAACTGTATCTAGGCACAGTCTTTCGAGATGAAGAGGACCATTGGGAGATGGAGCTGAGAGATATGGTTGGACCAATGGGGGAGGTATTTCATCAATCTTCTCTTTGGAGGAAGAATAATCTTTGGCTTGAGTGGTAAGTGTGACGTCATTCTTCTTTGAATCACCTGTACACATTAAGACATAGGATGTATTGGAGGAGGAAGGTTGGTCATGAATGACCAATTGGGCCTATTGTTGAGAAGGAAAGGGTTGTGACAACACGGCTGGGGTAGGCGGTTTCGGGGTCCCTTGAAGGAACTTAGTAACCTTGGCTCATCTCGGACAATCCTTAGTGTAGTGATCATCACCACAGATAAGACAAGGGTATCAGGGTTTGCACGTATCCTTATCATCAACAGGTTGTGTTTTGGTCTTCTCAGATTGAGGATTATTTTTGTCCTCCTTAGCCTTACCCTTCCCTTTTTTGGATTTATTATTTTTGGTAGGGGTAGATTGAACAGAGTTCACCTCAGAATTCTTGTCGGCAGGACGAGTAGGAGACAGAGCATGTTGAACATTAGAAGCAATGGACTTGGGGTTGGTGGTAGAGGCTTGTGCAGAGTGGGGTTGGGTGTGGAAAGTTCCAATCACACCATCAGCCGCATGAGAAGCAACAGGAGTAGTTGAAGTAGTAGTAGTAGAAGGACAAGGTGTGTCAGGGAGAAAATCGTAAAGAGTATGCATTTGTGAGTAAACGAGGTCAAGCTATTGAGCATGACTGATCACATGTTCTTCTGTGACAACTCCACCCATGGAGATGTCACGAGCGATGTCATTCACAAACGATTTCGTGAACCACTCTACCAGTAATTGATTGGGAAGTTCGATTTTGATGAGACGTCATCGTCGTCGCCACTCATGAATGTGATCAGAGATATGAGTGGCTTTGGTTTGTTTGAAAGACCTCAAAATTTCGGTTCCCATTTCATATCATATCAGTAACTAGTAGTGGGTGAGGAAAGCCATAGAAAGGGTGTTAAAGTCAGCGAAGAAACCTCATGGTAATTCTATATACCACTTCACGGCGGAACCCATGAGAGTTCACTGAAAAAGACGTAATTGAATAGAGTCATCCATCAAAGAGTTGGATGAACACCAAAGGTGGAAAGTCATTACATGATTGTTCGGGTCCTCTCCTGGTTTACCATCAAACTTAGGAATGTCGGAAGGTAGTTTGGCCAGTATGGAGGGCCATTGAGGAGAGTGACGGATAGTATCGTTTAAACTTTTAGATAGATCAGGGAGGTCCAGGGTGGCTAAGAAGGGAAACTGTCTATTCACATGGGGGTACTGGTGACTTTGGGGAGGAAGTCTCGTAGGTATACCCATAGGACCGTAAGAAGTTTGGATATAATGAGAAGATCCGGGCAGATTCATTTGTTGGTGTGGAGGCATGTAATTTATAGGGTTGTATTGGTTAGGGCGGTTCCCTTGAACAGGGATGTCGGGTCCAACATTCAAGCCCCAAATGGAATTGGAAGGACCTAGATATGGTTGGCCTGTACTAGGGGGTATGAAAGAGTTGGTTTGAGGTTGTTTCCCCCCAGTCGATGAGGATTATTTTGGATAATATAGTTCTAATACTGGGCTAAGTCTGCAGGTATGTTATGTCCAGTGGGTGGGGTAGGTGGGGGTTGCCCTCCAATCGGAGGTTGTGTCCCAATTGGGATTTGACGTCCAGGGTGAAAATGTCCGCCAACAGTAATCTAGTAATCTAGGGTTGGTTCCTCCGATAAGGGATGGAAGAGACCCTCTGGAAGGGGGTCGAGGAAGTGTCGGAATAAAACCAGGAACAAGATGGTGCCTAGAAGGAGTGGAAACGNAGGGTGAAAATGTCCGCCAACAGTAATCTAGTAATCTAGGGTTGGTTCCTCCGATAAGGGATGGAAGAGACCCTCTGGAAGGGGGTCGAGGAAGTGTCGGAATAAAACCAGGAACAAGATGGTGCCTAGAAGGAGTGGAAACGTCAGGAGTCCCAGATGGGATTTGTGCAGGAACAGGAATAGAAGCATTCAACGCATGATATCTGGGAGGAAGCATCGGGGTGAGTCTGGGCGAAAGAGGCATGTCAATCGGGGCTTAGTTAGCCACCGTATTCCCGATGTGAATATTCATAGTATTTGGGACCATTGTATAATGGGTCATTTGAAGGGGGATAGTCAAGATATGGTCAGTTGGTTGAGCGTCCGAACCAGGGAAATAATAGGCATTAGTAAAAGGTATCACGTCTAGATTGGATGTTTGAAGTAGCTCAGGTATGACAGTGATATCAATGCCTGCTCCTGAGCCAAAGAGATCTCGTCTAAAGATGCTAGTAGTCCAAAACGAATCCTGACCTTCAAGGCCTGTGAAAGGTCTGGTTGGTAATACAGAAGTCTCAACAACAATATCTCTGGATGAATATATTCGAATAATACATCTCACAGAGTTAGGAGGAAGTCGCAATCCCTCTAGAGAATATTTAATTCAGAATTGGTCTAAAGAGTTAGTTTGTTCCACTCGTGGAGTGGCAACGTCTTGGACTTCACTTTGTTGAGGAGAGCCCTCCGGTGAGTTGGTAGGAAAGGGTTGAGAACCTTCCAGATCTTTTGGGGGTATTCCTTGCATTCTACGTGAGCGGCGTGGAGGGTCAATGGTGATCAAGTTAAAATCTTACGAAAGAAATTATATGGCCAAATTACATAAACAAACAACACGCACTAGTAAAATCTAGGAATCAAAATCATGCAAACAAGACCTTCCTATTTTGAAATCACTAGTTGGTGATGAAATCCAATGTCATGACGCAAAGCAAGAAGCGGTTGGGCTAGAGTGGAAAAGTTATGTTGACAACCTGCTTAACAGACTTACACCTTGGTGCAAGATCCCACACATAATCATGGGTATACCCTCCAAGGAGCCTGAGTGAGTCTGGCCAACATTGATTCCAGGTACCGTGAAGACTTACCCCTCCACATTCACCTTGTGTAAGATGCTAAGAAGATAGGATACTAAAGTTACCACAAATAATAATGATTCTTGGGGGAACAGTTGAAATTCTGATCCACACGCAAGGGCAGGGTATCTAGCCCAAAATCAACTTAAGAGGCTTCCACTCATCATTGCAGGTATACCTTCAAGTGACCCCCGTAATATGTGCAATATCTACACTAAGATCAACAAAGCAGGGTGAGTAACTCTGTCAATCTCAATGTGGCCTCAGGTTTGACCCTTGTGTGAGAAGGGCTTCCCAGTACAAAATGTTGCAAATGGAATTTGACACTCCCTATCACAAGATGCTATTGTGTGTTTTGCACTTTGGAGAGTGTGTCTCACTGCCTGTTCCAAAGCTCTAGCCTAGATATTGTTGGTGCAAAAGAGCCATAGAAAATGTTACTAGTTGAATTTTAAAGTTGTGCAATATTATTAAAGGTCGTTTGTTACGCAAGAGGGAGATGGAAATGAAACCAATGTTGTGTAAGACTCTGACCCAACAATGCGTAAATATAAATGAATGATACAAATTTCCGTTCGATGAATTCTATCTACAACAGGGAAAGAGGAGTTTTATGGAACAATGCAAACTATGATGTACTATCTCTTTTGAAATGTAGTAACAAACAATCATTGACAATGTAAATTCACTATTCATTCTCTTTCAATACTTTAGCGCCAATATTTTCTGAATAAATGATTTCTTAAAAGAAAAAGTCTTTAATTTTTTTTGTTTAGAAACCAAAAAATAGGGATGGAACTAAGAAAAAGTAAGAAACCAATGAAAATAAAATACACAACAAACACCCAAATCGATCTTTCAATGAAGATAAAAACAACAAACTGACAAGAAAAAATCTCTTCAAATGCACATGGACAAAAAATTTCCAAACAACAAGCAACCTAAAAGGACAATTAATCCCAACTTTTAATCCAATCAAAGGATTTTGACCAAACAAGCACTCAGATCTCAGAATCAGATATTATACCCTTGTTGATAAAAGGTTAAGAAGAAAAAATTGGGGAAAAGAGTAAGAAGAGTTTTCGATCTCCGAAAACTAATCAACTGCAAGCTTTGAAGTCAAGAAACAGTCAAACACTGGCAAAAGAATTTCTCCCCAAGTAAACAAACAAATTTGGGCATCAAATAAACAAGAAGAACTAATCCAAAAATTTTACAAATGAGTTCGCATCCTGGTAGTGGGGTACAGTGTGAGAATTAGGGATTCTCGCAGTCTAGATATAGGCAGGGTGTGAGAAGGTCGCACTGAACTGAACATTAGGGTGCAAACATCAACGATTATCGCAGGCCATAGAGAGGTACAGTGCGAGAAGGTTTGTAATCAAGAAAAATTTGGAAAAAGGGCAAAAATTTTGAGTGAACTTCTAGGTCTAGAGAGTCTATAAGGGTCTCCTATAGACTCAGAGACTGGTTGGCAATGAAAAAAGTAGGCTAAGAGAAAATGGCCAACAAAAAACCACAAAATGAGTTGTTTCCCCAATGGAGTCGCCAAATTTGTTATCGGATAAATCAGTATATGTGGACATTAACAGATCTCCCTAGATCCACCTAGATCTAGAACAAAACAGGACATGACATGACACTTCCCCTAAGTTACAATCATTAAATTTATCATTGAGAAAGGAATAAATGACATACATTTAGATATCGCTTCCTTATGTCTCTGTTGTCCCTTCTTCACTTTGGTAGTCTTGAGATATCAGATCTACAATGACACAAATCGACCAAGGTGAAAGCAAAAATAATATATTCAATGAATACCTAAACATGTGATCAAAGAGTCATGTAATAAAATAAGAGTGATTTTATGGGAAAGGGACATGCCACTATATTTATATCAAATTAAAGAAGAAGATACAACCAGATTGCCTTGATGTCGCAAGCTTCCTTTCGGTGGTCCTTCATTCCAACACACACACTTGCTCCACACTTGCATGAAGAATATTCGTTGTGGCTTGATAGGCAAATGGAGACCTCAAGCATCAATTCAAACAAGATTCCTCCACAATTCTGAATCAATTCCTTCATCAATTCTTTATTCAATCTTGCTTAACCTCTTCCTTGAGAAACCTTTCATTATATAGGAGAAGGAGAGATGCTTAAAGGGATGAGCATGATCCCACTAAATCTGAGAAGTCATTAGGATTCCAACCATGTGAATGCCAACTCATTTTCTAGAAGATCCTCTTCTAGAACCTTTGTAACTTCCTCTTCCTTTTAAGCTTTGAAGCAGGTTCGCACCCTACCTATAGAGCAGACTGTGAACATCTCGCACTCCAAGTATACGGTTGCCTGCGAGAATCAAGGTTTCTCGCACTCTACAATACATGTAGTCTGCAAACTCATCTTAAAAATATGTTTTGTAGAACAAGACAATAGTCACTTTTCTCAGGCAAAAGGTCCTTATGAGACTCTGAACACATAATTGTAGAGACTTCACCAGAGTGACCAAAATAATGTGTAACAGATAGTATATGGGATGAAGCCAAGAGGAGTAGAATAGTTGAGAGATATGGAGCATAATGAATTCATAAGCGTTGGAGTAGAAGAATTCATTGCAGAAATGCAGAAGCTTCATAATCAGATCAAAGAGCACCTTTAAAAAAATAGTATGGAATACAAACGCAGAGTTTATCAGCATAGGAGAAAACTTCAATTTGAAGTGGGAGATCAAGTTCTATCACATCTCAGGAAGGAAAGGTTCCCAAGGGGACCATACAACAAATTGAAATTGAATAAGATAGGACCATGAAAGATCCTAAGGAAATTTGAGGAAAATGCTTATGAGATAGAGCTTCCAAAAGATGTGGGTATATCGCCCATATTCAACATTTTATACCTGTGTCCTTACAGGGAATATGACACTACAGATTTAGAAGATCGGAAAGAGATCCAGTGGGAGAAGCAGATGCCTGTAGCAGAAAATCCATAGATGGAGAAGATCATAGACCAGAGAACCGGTAAGAAGACCAACAGAAAGACTTATTTTGAGTATTTGGTAAAGTGGAAAGGACACACAATAGAAGATGCTAGTTGGGTAAATGAAGCAGATATTCATAAGAATGGAAATTTAGTTTAGGAGATCATGGACAAGAGTCCATGAATTTTTGTCCAAAGGAGTATGATGTAGGAGCATCATCATCAGAGCGCAAGTGGAAGATAGCTCAGCGCCCTGGTGAGCATTTTGAAGTGATTTTGAATTTAAGAAGGGAATATCACGCAAATATCTATAAAATATTGTAATTAAATAACATCTTAAATGTTTAGGATCTGAACCATCTCATGAGATCTATGGGGAGTGTATTTTCCTTTAATGTAGTAGCTTGTAGTACATATTTGAAACGTTTGATCTTATCTATCTGTCTCAAACATTTATTGTAATAAATCCTTAGTAGTTGAAAGATTTTATTTTGATAGAATATCTCTAAGGTAGTCGGAGGGAAAACTCTATGATCCCTATTGTATAAATAAATGTAATGTATTCCCAAATGAGGTTGTTGTTGCAATTTGGTTGAAGGTTGTTGAAGAGTATTGTAGCTAAGATTATTGCAGTTGAAAGTTATTTGAAGCTGAGATTTGCTGAGAGATGTTGAAGAGCATTGTATGAGCCCATGTACATATCATTTGAATGAATATAATAGAGAATCGTTGATCCACATGTTTGGTGTTGTTGTTATTGTGTCTATCTAAATGAATGAATGGTAGGCTTTTTGTTAATTTCAATTCTCTGTTATTACTTGTTCTTATGTTATGAATGCATTTACATGGTTGAATGTATGAATCTCTAAGATATTAGGTAAGTTTCAATTGTTTCTCTTCTACGAGCCTATGCAAGGAGTGCATAGTGTCCGGAAGGTGTGCATTGACAAAATCTATTTCGACTCAGAACCTCAGAAGAGATAATGTGAAGCTTTTTCTTACAAGGAATGCATAAGTGCCTGCAAGGTGTGCATGGATAGAGTTTGTTTTGACTCGGAAAGTTTAGGAGGGATAGTTTGAAAGTGTGCATAGGCGGAAACACACCGAGAGTCATATTGTTCAGGAGGAAAAATTGAGCCGTATCAGAACTGTTGCAAGGAGTGCACATTCGTCCATCAAGATTTAAGTTGAAGGAAGCCTATTGAAAGGCATGTGTAGGGTCGATATTTGGCTAAGTATCGAAGAGGTCATTCTGATAAGTTCAGAGTTTTGAGGAGGAACACATTTAGGAGTGCATTAACAGATTCTTTTGACTCAGAAGCCCAGGAGGAGTAACTTAAGATTATTTGCAGAAGGGTGTGAAGAATTGTTGCAGGGTGTGCACATCCATCCACAAAGAAGTTAATTCGTCGAGAAGACCTGTTGCAAGGCGTTCACAAAGTAAAAAATTAAACTAAGAGTCGAAGAAATTCTCTAAAGAAAAAAAGTTTGAAGGAAGAACAATCTCATAAGAGGTAGTGGGTGAAAATTATTTAATAGGAAGGATCCCTTTAAGATTTCACAAATTAATGAGCAATTTAAATTTTTGTTCAGGAAGGAGAGGGATCATTCTAAACTGTCAGATCTGGGAGTGTTTCACAGAGGTTAGTCGTGGAGTCTTTAGTCACTTTGTAGTTCGGAGGTTTGAAAGTGGTTTAAAGAGTGGGGATCATCGAAGTCTCAAATATGCAATGTAATCCCAGTCGTTGGTTGTAGCGAGGATATGTGGCATCGGATCAGAGAGTTCATGAGAAATAAATCCTGAAGTTTTGTGTGGAGAAAGAGAAAAACTTTCGAAGTTGTGAAATAGCGAAGGATATTGCGACCGTCGATCTGAAGGGGACATGTGTCATTAGATCGTGGGATCCATAAGTGTGCATCTGAGAAAAAGGTAATAAGATAAATCCTAGTTGTTGATTGTGTGGACACGTGGTGTCATATATGTCACTTCGATGATAGATTACTTCGAGGAAAAGGAGTTTTAAGACGTTCGTAACTCCCGAACACTAAAGTCCCGAAATGGATCACAGTCGTTGGCTATTGGAGAGACGAGAACCGTAGATCTTGCTGGGTAAGTTCACGGTTCGAAGTTCGAAGAAAAATGAGTAAGTTGCCATCAAAAGTGTTGAATCCCAAAGCTGCGANTCGTGGGATCCATAAGTGTGCATCTGAGAAAAAGGTAATAAGATAAATCCTAGTTGTTGATTGTGTGGACACGTGGTGTCATATATGTCACTTCGATGATAGATTACTTCGAGGAAAAGGAGTTTTAAGACGTTCGTAACTCCTGAACACTAAAGTCCCGAAATGGATCACAGTCGTTGGCTATTGGAGAGACGAGAACCGTAGATCTTGCTGGGTAAGTTCACGGTTCGAAGTTCGAAGAAAAATGAGTAAGTTGCCATCAAAAGTGTTGAATCCCAAAGCTGCGAAGAGGATTGGCCTAAGGTTATAGATCATAGTCATATTGAAGAAGAGCCTAGTGGAGGAGCTAGTGCTCACCACTCACTGTTATCAGAGTGCTAGAGAATCGGGTCGCGGGTGAATTGAACCTGTGTCGTAACAAACGGGGGCCTATGTAAATTTATTCGAGGGTCTATTGTAGGCCCAAAGAGCCAATCCATCTCAGAAATTTGAAGATCCTTGACCAAGAGGTCTCGCAACCCATAGGAGGGAAGGGGTGTTGCATCATGGTGCCATGCATCACATGAATTTGGAAGACTTGTACTAGAATATGCAAGGAAATAAGTGCCACGTGTTAAGGGATACGTGTGCCATGCTTCAAGCCATGTGTCATACCATGATCCATGCCACATGTCAGCATGGGATTCGCTGGGGAGTCAGGTGTCGACCCAATAGAATATGAGTACCCTTGGGGTGACGTTGATTGGATTTTGTCCATCAGATCTAGGGTGGATAAACCTCCACCATGGATCTGATTCAAAAGGGAGTCAATCTTCCCCTAGATAACCAGAAAGACTCATTATATGGAAATGTTGGGAAGTTCATTTCTCGGTTCCCTAATGGCCACATGTCACACTACGATTAGAGACAGGTGGAAATTTCTGGTTGGGCCTAAGTTTTGAAAGGGAACAATGAACTAAGACTGTCAAATCTAGGATCGATCCCCACCGTTGATCCTAGACAAAGGGGTCCATAGAAACCCAAACTACCGAAGAATACTGATTTCTAGAGAGGCTAGAGGGTCTGATGGTCCGGTACCCAATGACTACATGTCATGATTTCAATGGAAATCAGATGGGGGTGTGTGATGGTACCACGTGTCCAAGGCACTAACTCACTCTGGGTTGGACACCAAGAGATAAAGTTTATGCAGGAACTTCCATTGGGTCGATGGTCTAGCGATCAGATGGGATGTCGAATGGCATCACCTAATGGGTGCATGATGGACAAGTGGAACCTTATGATAGGGCCATGTACCTTGAGCGCCATATCATGTCATATTGAGCCTTTGGGAATATAAGACTTTGGAAAATTGTCTAAGGTTCTGGGACCTGATAATCCGAGAGTCTGGAAGAGTACGTGGAAAGTTCCATGCCAACAACCATGTATTCGTTAGAGGGTGACGTGGAGCCACATGGGTGCCATGTTGAATTATTATGGAAGAAGACTTAAAAACTTTAAGAACCCATATATTTTTATCCAAAACGCGGATTGAGACAAAATTAAAGTTATTGGAAATCTCTTGGAGAGAAGAAGACAATGGTATCCTTTTGAAAGGGATTCGAGGAGGTTGAGGAAAAGCCAAATTTAATACCACATCCCTTAAAAGGGTACTTAGGGGGTTGGGTGTGTTACAACATTCCTACACAATGGAGTACATGTGTTTTTCATGGGTGGGTATCTATGAACAACATCAAATAGTGTTTCATTGTGATAGGCCACTGGATACCCATGCTGAGTTAGGAATGCACTGATAGCATAATTTGAATCATCTTTCTTAATCTCAAATGGATGTTGTAGGTTTGTAAGAATAAGGATTGGTGTTGATCAGAGGTGGAATTTCATATCCTCGATTGCTTTTTTCTGGGACGCAGCAAAAAAAAACTTGGCCTTCGCTCCTATTATCACTCCAAGAGTCACTCAAGGTTGTAGGTTGACTAAGCTTGGTAACTTAATCGAATGTTTAATGAAATATATAAAATTGGATCAGAAATGGATAACTCACTCACTCACTCCTCAAGACACATTGAACATATCCAGACAATATAATGCTCTCAAAAGGTATTGATCAGATGGTTTTTAAACTCAGATGGATGAATAGCACTTACTATATCAGCAGGATTAAACAAATTAAAAACATATATAAAAGGTTGAATATAACAAGGAAAACTACTTATGTTTATGTCCACCAATGCAATGATTTAAAGACATAAATCAATCACTGTGTAAGAAAAACAAATGAACGTGGCATTCAATCATAAGTACAGAAAAAATGAATGAATAGAGGTCTGAACAATAATAGTGAAAGAAGCTTATATATATATATATATATATAATAAAGAGTGTGTAAATCTCTCCAAAATCCAACCTCTTTTAGCTCCTCCCTTTGGTCCTATTTATAGATATTACATGCTCATATAGATCCAAAATAAATGGATCTCATAACGTATGCACCTATATTTAGTTATCCAATTCAAATTCGAATTTATGAGGTGAATGGAAAATACAAACTGTCAAATTTTTGGAAAATGATGCTCAAAGATTCACCTATATCTCCCGAATCCAAACATTTGTTGAAAAAATGAGAGAGGTTTTTGAAGAGAATCTCGTTCTTGTGAAAAACCTCTCTCACTTTCCAAAAATACCTTTCCATCTCATCATAATATATCTCCAAAAAATATGACTAAAACAGGGAAACACAGATTTCCAAAATCTAGTCATATTCCTATAATCTAGGATTTGATCCCTAGAATGTTTCCATTGAGGAAACGAAGTGCCACCTGCATGATTTGATGGGGGATTATATTATCTTCAAATATATGTGGCCATATTGACCGAAAAATCCTCTTTCCAAGTCGAATTTTGACCAAAGCTCATCCATGTTGCAAGTTTGAAGAGTTGGCAGCGCAATACACATGAAAAAAATAGTTTGCACTACAAACTCCTGTAGGTGACTGTTTTCAACAATTTTGTCCAAAATTATTTTAAAAAATGAAATGAATGTTGGAAAAGGATGCTTTAAGACCTGAAAATTGACTTCATAACATATTAAATGTTGCAATATATCATACTTAATCATTTAAACTTCCCCATACTTCATTTTACAAAAAAGGTTTATGCCAAAATGTAATACTCCAAGTGCTTTAGTGTTATAGAAAGATTTGCCTCACCATTTCTATCTTGCACAGAAGGCCTTCTTCCATTTCCGTATGCAGACTTATCAACCCCTTTTTGATAAATCCAAAGCCAAAAATATATATTTTTCCACATATACGCTCCCTAACTACTTTGCAAAATGCGTATACGCTTGATACTCCACTACATCTCGCGTATATCAGGATTTGTGCCAGAAAAATACAAAATGAGATTGGGTTTCCATGTCATGACAGAAGATCTCTGATCTTTGGCCTTCGATATACTGGAAACACTCCTACTCGGCCCTTCATTTGCATTCTAGAGGCTATAAGAGCACAATTTCGAGCTATGGAAAAAGAGGAGAAAGCATTCAACTTTGAGAGCAAAGTTACTCTGGAGAAATTACTTCATATTGAGTCTGCATCCCTTTGTCCATCAAGTATGAACACAGTGTTCAGCCCCCAAGATCTTTCCTTATTTTCGAGAGGACCTCATTACCTCTTTTCTATGATCTTGCCTTTGGTGGAGGATTGAAGTGGTGGAGACCCAGTTGGAAGGAACTTGGTTTCTTGGTTTCGAACTGTGCCGACACGGAAGTCTGTAATGTTGATACTTCTATTGATCAATTATTAATATAAATACTCCTTTCTCGTCCTATCGATATCTTGAAAATATATGATTATTATCCATGGGAATTTTTGTAATGTTTATTAATGGATTGTGTTATCTGATGTGCTAATTCATTTTATATATTGTCATTATATACTTGCATCACTTGTTTGTTGAGAACTTCTTGCAGGTGTAAAGCTTTGGGTCAAAGTGCTCAACGGTGGAACGACATCAAACGATTGGATTGAGGTAGGCTTATTCCTCGTATTTCACATTAGTTTATATAGCACATGTTGGAATTGAGTTGATTTCTGAAGTCATACCTATCTGTTGTGGTTTACCCTTAGCCATAGAGAGTTTTCCCCTTGTAACAGAATTGGTGACTCCACTAGGGATAGATCTTCCTTCTAAGGGTTGAAGTATTTTTTCTTCTTACATTGCTCTGTTTCCTTTGTGTTTTTTGTCGTATCACATTTGGACAGAGTCTATTCACTCTGGGTCTGATTTTTTCATCCTTTTACCCTTGCCTAGCCTTGTTTTAAAATATAAACGCCCTTTTTTCCCTGACAGCCACGTATACACGCTTGTTGTCCCACTGCAAGAGGTGTATATATGCCTTTTTCTCTTGAACAATAACATATACCACTTGCCCTTGCTTTCTTGCTTAGTTTAGTGACTGTTGGGTAGGTTTTGAGGATCACTAAGCCTTCTTAGGTCTCTGTGGTGCCTGTTGAGATTATCTGGGATGACAGGAAACCTGTTTGGAGTTGAATTTTTGGGCGACATCTTTCTCTTTGTCTTCTGTTTTTTATTTGTCCTTGGTAGTTGGGTTGTCTACTTAGTTTCTTGGTATTCTGCTCGAGTGATTGCTTTTATACACAGTAGAAGTTATATATCAAGTCGCTTATCAGTCCATGCATTTTCTTTTTAATACATTGAAAAAAAATAAAAAAAATAGGCATTTTGCATTGGTTGGAATTTCCATCTTGGAATATTTATCATTAGCTTAGCACATTTAGTGAAGGATTGCATTTTACTTTTGAATTGCAGAGTTGAAATTGAAGACTACACTATTCTTATTAGCATATCATTCATTGAAAAGTTAAAGATAGACTTTGCATTATATCCATATTTATTTTCTTGCAGAGTCATAACACCATGAGTTTCACTTCCATACCTTTTTGAGTAACCAAGGCCAATAAAATTTATGCTTTAAACTAAAATTGATTAGTCACGATTTATTTTTAGGGTGCACAAACTAGCCTATGGTTTAGTGCCTTGGAATATGATTTTGTGAGTAAACTTCTCCAAGGCAATTAAATCAACATATGTGTCTGAGACAGGGAGTTGAGAATTCCATTGTATAATTGGTAATATCAGGAGGCTCTGCTCACACTGGAGTTAATCACGAGGTCGTGTGAAGTTAGTTGAAGGGATACCCCTTGGATAATCACCTAGCATCAAAGATATTTCTGTGGATTGATTCATATTTGGGGATATTGCTAGTGCCCATACCTCTGTGAGAGGTGGTGCTTTCAAGGTTTTGGGCTTTTCTACCCTCCCCATATGGTGATCCAGACTTACGACTGCTCTCCTTTGCATCGGTTATATAGTGGTTTATTAGTTTCTTGAATTAGGTATCTCATAGGTTACTTGCAGGGGTTATTCTACTTGTACCCTAAGTCAGATAAGGGTCGGACAACACACAACCTTTATGGAGGATTACCTCTCTGGGGGGATCTGACTAACTAGTTGTTAAGCCTACGAGGGCCCTTATAATTGATTTTGTTACCTCCAAAATTTACCAGGGAGTTTCAGGTCCCTCTTGGATGAGACATACCTTCTTTAGCAAGGGAGGCCACTCAACCACTTTAGCCCGTTTGCATGCATATTGGTCGTTTGACTTTTTAGTATGCTCTTTGATTATTAGTTGACCATAGGATTTTGCACTGAGTCTTTGTTATCATGGATAGGAGAGTTCCTTTTAATCCCTCATTTACCGCTACCCCCCCATGACGTTCATGGGGGAAAATTCATCTGCTTTTTATAATGGTATGTAGAATTATGGTACTCAGACAATGCCTTGGGTCTCTAATCATTTTTCTCATGGTATGTCTGATATGTCTTCGCACTTACCATCCTTTGGCTTGCCTCCTTATGTGAATACAATTTTTGGGTTTGGGGGTGTGATGCCTCCTTATCCCTCTCCATTTGGTGGGAGCCATATCCTTCAAACACCTCTTACGGTAGGAGGTTGGAATCTTCCTTCCTATGAATCCACTATGCGAGAAGTAAGTGCCCAATTAAGCAATCATTCTACTTATCACACTCCGTCCACTTATCCTTCTTCCTCTATGTCAGTTCCTACGAACACTTTTCAAATGTCAGACCTTCATCTATCCTTCGGTGTTTCATCCGGGGGGAGTTATTTTTATAGTATGGGCAATCCCCCTCACTAAGTTCCTTCACCTGGGGTTAACATATATCCTCACGTGAGTAACCCTTTTCATGTTGCTTTATCTTCGCAAGTGGCTTCCTCAGTGTCGATGCCCTTACAACCCTTTATGAATCAGTATGGAGGAGGATATTGTCCTGTCGGATAGGGACAGGGTGTAAACTAGGATCCTTCCTGGCCTACAATTTCTCAAAATCAATCTTTCCATGCACCTTGGACTCAAATTCCACAATTCACTACCGCCATAAGTCCATTCACTGCGTGTCATACTAGAATTATATCACCAACCATTGCTAGTCATGTTGGAGATTGGTCGACAACCTCTGGGAGTCATGTTGAAGACATGCAACCAGCCACTGCAAGTCATGATGGGGGCACAAGTCCAGTCACTGCGTGTCATACTAGCGTTATATCACCAACCTCTACTAGTCATGTTGGAGATTGGTCGACAACCTCTGCGAGTCATGTTGAAGACCTGCAACCAGTCGTTGCAAGTCATGTTTGGGGCACATGTCTGGTCACTGCTAGTCACACTGCACATCCATCATCAACCTCTGCTAGTCATGTTGGGGATTCATCACCAACCTCTGCTAGTCATGTTGGGGATCCATCACCAGCCTCTACTAGTCATGTTGGGGATTCATCACCAACCTCTACTAGTCATGTTGGGGATTCATCACCAACCTCTGCTAGTCATGTTGGAGATTTTCTACTAGCCTCTGCAAGTCATGCTGGGAGCATGTCACCAGCCACTGCAATTCATGATGGGGGCATTCATATGATTGAGAAGCCTAGACGTCTTAGACATAAGCCTAGATTCCTTTGTAGGACTTGCGAAGGCAGTCACCTTACTCATTTTTTTCCCGTTACTGCTGGGATACCAGAAGCATGGGGCTCACCTAAGGGCCCTTCAGGTTCTGAGGCATCTATGGTTTCACAACACTTTATTCCTTCTTTTGTTGATACAACAATCATGCCGATGCAATCTTCGGCTGGCACCTCTTTTCCTTTAGGGTTTGATGTGTCCTTTGACCTTGTTGTCTCACATCCCGTTCAACTTGTGATCATGTCGATGCAATCTTTGACTAACACCTCTCCTATGTTCGGGGATGATGCATCTCTTGACCTTGTTGTCTCGCATATTTTTCAACCAACGATTGTGTCGATGCAATCTTCGATCGACAACACTCTTGTTTTTTGGGGTGATGCACCTCTTGAACTTGTTGTCTCACTTCCTATTCAACCAATGGTTGAGGAAGTGGTCGCATCGATGCAATATTCAATTGACCCCACTCTTCTCTTCGAGAGTGACAAGTTTAAGGAAATGGTCGTGCCGATGAAATTTTTGGTCGATCCTGCTCTTCTGGTTTTGGTTCTATACCTTCTATGCCATGTCTGTAACATTTCTATTACTTCACCTTCTGAACAAGAGAGAGTTTTACTCTCCCCGAGTTCCCTCCCTCCAAGTTTTGACAAGGTTCCCTTTGATTGGGATGGTCTTGTGGGGTATCCAATGCCTCCGCCTATGTCTTTTCCAGGAAGATACATTATCTGATATAACACGAAGACGATAACCTCCATTATCACTTTTCCCTCCTTGACTTGGAGATCTTTCGGTCTTCTCAAGCTTGTGTCAGTTCTTTGTAAGATAACGACATTCCACAGAAGGTTCGCATAGGAGCCTTGGCCTCCCCCGTGGCTTGTCGCCCAGAATCTTCAAAACAAGTCTTAGTTAATCTTTTTTCAGACTTGTTATTAAAAATTGAAAAGATCGTAGAGTGATTTGTCCCTTTCACACTCATTAAAATTGGATTTGAAAGATCACGAGTCTTAGTTAAGCTCTTTTTCGACTCGTTATTAAAAATTGAAAAGTCATCGAGTGATTTGTCCCTTTCACACTCGTTAAAATTGGATTTGAAAGATCATGAGTCTTAGTTAATCTCTTTTTCGACTCGCTATCAAAAATGGAAAAGATCACCGAGTGAACTTATCTTTTTCACACTCGTAAATTGGATTTGAAAAGACGTCTATTTGGCACAATTTTACCCCTTTTTCACACCAAGTAGACTAAAAGATATAAAAAAGGACATTTGTTGGCATTAAATTGTGATTGCATCTCACGCCCTTGCTTTCAGTATTGAGCCTTTAGCCGGTTCTTGCTTTGTGTTATAAACCAAGGCCCAAGCAGTTTTCATCCTCAACCGATTAGAGCCTTGCTTATATCCTTCACAATTTGACACCCTATACCCTGGAGGAAACATCACCCTGAGTGTCCATATACCGTATGCATTTCCTTGCATTGAGCATAGGTACATTCCACTGCTAGAACTAGTTTTGCTTACTTGTGACACTCGTTCCCTCCTCTGTATCATAGAATTCACTTGTTATGAAAAAACAAAAAAATACGGGTGGGAAGGGAGTACTATATTGTAATTGGTAGCAGTCATGTCACCTTTGAATAGAGCACAAATTTATTGAGTCCTTGCGTCATCATAATTTTGGGTTTAGCATGGACTTAGGAAGTTGATCTCGTTATCGAATTTTCTCTATTGACTAGTTAATCTTCCAGTCACTATAGAGAACATTATGGATGCCTCTTGCATCTAGTTGTCACATAATTAATTCTATGTTTCCGGAGTCCACTGTATGTCTCATGCTCTTGTTCAAAGGAATTCTATCAACCTGTGTTAGACACTCCTCAGAAATCTTGAATTTGCATGTCATCCATACCCTTAGTTTGTCTCAGAATCACATGATACTTTGGTATTATGATGCACCCTGGCCCTACTTTCATCATTGGTAGGTCACCTTGAACCCAACAATCGACATTTCATCATGGGTCGTTGACTGGGTGGTTTCCCTTGTGTTTGAAGGAAAGACATCTATTCACACTTTGGGATTCATGCAGTGTCTTAGATTCCATTATCTTTATTGGTGGTTTCCTCACCTTTGTCAACAATTTTCATCATTGGATACTATTCAGAGGGTCTTTTTCGTGTACCACTTGAATTTGGCACACACGAAAGACACACGGGGTCGTTGGTTCGTGAACATGTTCTTCATCCAATCTCCACCAAATCATGAATATCCTTCTTTGTTCCTCATGCTGACCAATGAGAGATGCCTTAATGCTCTCCTTTCAGCAGGTCTCTTTCCATTGACTTCAGCTCATGTATTTTGGATACGAGACCTAGAGTTTTATGAGTACCTTGAGTCTTGCAGTCATTAGTGGCAGGCTCTCTTGCCATTGATAGATGGGAATACATCAATGTCTTCTTATCAATGGATCTCTCAAGTGTTGACACCATCTCCTTTATTCACATTTGTAGAGATGTGCTTTCGATTTCCTTACTGATACCTACTTTCATCATTGGTAGGTTGTCTCACGTTTGTTAATGGTATACCTCAATGATCGATAATCAAATGATGTCTCCAGCGTGTTGACCTCAGCTCATTTATTCACATGATTTAGACTTGCACCATTGGCGGATTGTATTGAAGATTTGAAGACATCACTATTGGCAGATTGTATTGAAGACTTGAAGACATCACTTTGTGGATGCAGCTTTCCTGAGTTGTTGCTTCCATTTCATTGGACCAGTACCTATTTGACTTCAGTGATCATGGGAGATTAGATTGTACTCCATGGTATACATATATATTCAGATTGATTTTGAGACTAGTTTCACTGGGCCTTGTTCATGACTATGAAAGCTATTGGCATGTAACCACATTTATACTTGTCTACTCATGGCCATGAACATTTGTTGGTATATTTTCCACATGGATCTGCATTGTATTCTTGGCAGTCATCTATGCAAAGTTAGTACATAATGTAATGAGCAGTTGAGTTCATCCACCTGGTTCTCTACCACCCCACTTCTGGGTTATTTATAATGTATTTTGGCCATCGCAGATACTAATCTGATCTCACACATTAGGGGGCATATTTTATAGCAAGATTTTCCTCACCATTTCTATCTTGCACAAAGGGCCTTTTTCTATTTCCCTATGCAGAATTATCAACCCCTTTTTGATAAATCCAGAGCCAAAACTATATATTTTTCCACATATACACTCCCTAACTGCTTTGCAAAAGGCGTATACGCTTGTTGCTCCACTACAGCTCGCGTATATCGAGATTTATGACAGAAAATACAAAATGAGGTCGGGTTTCCATGTCAAGACAGAAGATCCCTGATCTTTGGCCTTCCATATACTGGAAACATTCCAACTTGACCCTTTAGTTGCATTCTGGAGGCTATAAGAGCACAATTTTGAGCTATGGAAAAAGAGGAGAAAGCATTCAACTTTGAGAGCAAAGTTGCTCTGAAGAAATTACTTCATATTGAGTCTGCATCCCTTTGTCCCTCAAGTCTGAACACAGTGTTCAACCCCCAAGCTCTTTCCTTATTGTCTAGAGGACCTCATTACCTCTTTGCTATGAGCTTGCCTTTGGTTGAGGATTGAAGTGGTGGAGACCCAATTGGAAGGAACTTGGTTTCTTGGTTTCAAACCATGCCAACACGGAAGTCTGTAATGTTGATACTTTTGTTGATCAATTATTAATAGAAATACTCCTTTCTCATCCTATCGATATCTTGCAAATATATGATTATTATCCATGGGCATGTTTGTAATGTTTATTAATGGATTGTGCTATCTGATGTGCTAACTCATTTTATATATTGTCACCATATGCTTGCATCGCTTATTTGTTGAGAACTTCTTGCAGGTGTAAATATTTGGTTCAATGTGCTCAATGGTGTAATGACATCAAACGACTGGATCGAGGTAGGCTTCTTCCTCGTATTTCACACTAGTTTATATAGCACATGTTGGAATTGAGTTTATTTCTTCAGTCATACATGTCTGTTGTGGTTTACCCTTGGGCCATAGAGAGTTTTTCCCTTGTAACATTTAGACAAACACTCAATGACTCTAGAATTGTTGCTTGGAAGATGAATAACCCACACCCTGAAGAGAACCATTTTCCATACTGTCACTGTAAACATATCCCTCTTTTACAAATTCCATCAATAAACTCTAAAACAAAGTATGCTTGTGATATGCATTTCTTATGTATTTAGAACTTGCTAGGGTTTTTTAATCTTCAACACAAACTAATAAAAATATTCCTCTATGATGCTACCATATGCATCTTCCTCTGGAATCAAATCATACATCATTAAAATAGAGTATATCTTCATTTTAGGTTGTTTCATACCAAAACCCTAAGGACAAAATCTTTCTTTGTTTCTTTGCAAACCTTAGTAGTTTTGTTTTGATGGCAAGCTCTAGCTTTAGAAGAGGATCTCAAGACTTGATGATGATTTAATAACCTTGAAAAAATTTCTTGATATACCTTTTTCACTTCGAAAGTATTCAAATTCAAAAAATAGAGCTTTCTTACGAGTTGGTAGCGCACATGATGGAAAACTAGTTGTTTGTGCTACCAACTTGTCATCATGGAGAATAATGACAAATAAAAGGTCAAGTTATGATCTGATGTGTAATGATAGTTCATTATGGACCATGAATGGATCTTACAACATGTGAATCACTCTTAAGAAAAATATGACTTGACTTTAGCAATAAAACTTAGGATAATGACCTTAATGACCACTTAATCATTTACCAAAATCATTTGACGTTACCAAGACTTGATAAATGGACTCAATGAAGGACACATTTATTGAATGAATCAAGAGACTAAAAACTCAATTAACCACCTAATACTTTAAATAAAATGAAATTTTATTTGGGAGATAACATCTCCACCCTTGGTCACCTAGTGTAGGGCCCAAGTGATATGAGAGAACCCCCAAAAAAACTTGTGGTAGAAGTTGGCGAGGCCCAAGAAGCTGCAGATATCCGTTAATGTCTTTAGGGACAAATCGTGGATGACTTGGATCTTGGCTAGATCCACATGCACACCCTGCTCCTCCATGATGTATCCCAAATATTGGATTCTTTGCATTATGAAGGAACACTTCTCCAAATTGGAATATAAATTTTGTTGTCACAAGGTTCCCAAGACCCATTGAATGTGCTTCAAATTTTCCTCTCAGGTTTTACTAAAGACGACGATGTCATCGAGATATACGACCACTAAGGAGTTTGTGAATAAATGCAATATATCAACCATAATATGCATGGATTTGGTCGGGGAATTATTCAAGCCGAAAGCCATGAACAACCACTTGAAGAGACCTTTAAAATTGAAGTTTGTCTTCAAAATATCAGTTTTCTCAATCGACACTTGGTGGTAGCCTGACTTTAGATCAATCTTACTAAAATCATTTGTCTCCCTAGAGTTGATCAAGATGATCATCAATCTGGGGGATTGGGTATTAGTTCTTTATTGTGATCTTGTTCAGGGCTCTGTAATTAATAAAAATTCACCATGTCCCATCCTTATTCTGTACCATAACAATTGGGCTCCCACAAGATGAGGATCTTGCTCTGATGTGGCCCTTCAGAATTATTTATTGGATTAGGATTTTGATTTCTTCATTCTCAATAAGAGAACGATTGTATACAAGGTTGTTAGGTAGAGGAGCACCAGGTGTCAAATAAATTGATTTTTTTACTTGACAATGTAAAAGCACCCTAGTAAGCGAGGAAACTATGTCCTTGTACTCTTATACTATCTTTTCCACCTATTTTTGTTGTGTAGAGAGACCTCATGCAAAGGTTTTGGCGATTTCAATGACCTTCTATTCACCTTCCAATCAGACCATAAAGAAGACAAATCTTTCAGTTTGAGAGACCACCTTTTTGCATTGCTTCACAAAGATCAAAGAAACCACAATAGTTGGGACTACCTACGGTACCCTGTAGAGTTGACCTCCCAAAGTAATAATGACACCACGGGGCCTAGATTCATAAACAACATGATTCTTCCACATATATGGTTGTCCTAAAAAAACATCAAAAACCTCAAGGGGGGAAACATCACAAAATACCTCATCTTTGAAGGGTTTGATGCAATAGTGTAAGCAACATTGTTGGTTGATGCAGATGTCTTGTCCTTGGCTAAGCCAACTGATGGTGTAAGGTTGAGGATGCAATTTCATTGTCAGTCTCAACCTTTTGACAACCTCTAGTAAGATGGGGTTCTTCTGTCTACCGTTGTCAACAATGAAATGAAGAGAAGTCCCCTTAACCTACATCTGTGATAGGAAGAGGCACTCCCCTTCTTTAGGTTCATCTAGTTCCTCTAGTTAGAATTTTGTGGTCACAATGGTGACATTGGGTTTTGCACCAATGATCTGTTTTTCCTTATTTGGTTCTAAATCAAAGTCTAAGTTAGCATCTGAATCTAAGGATTTCATCTCAGCCAACAATGATTGTTTGGAGCGACATTCATCAATGTTTTTCTAAGGGATTTTTTGGAAATCACAACACTTTCTAGTGTCCTTCTTCGACTTCATGTTACCTTTCTTTGCTTGTGGCTTGGATTGGTTGTCCTAGGGATGGTCATCCTTGCTTTGTCATTTTCTTTAGGATCTAGGGCCACCTTTATTGTGCTTCTACTTCAATGGGTTTTCATAACCGAAATCTCGCTTATTCTTTTTCTTGAACTTTTGCTCGATCTTGACAGCATACCGGTAAGTGGCTCCTAGTGAAGATATGTACATAAAATCCACATATATTTGTATGTACCTATGTAGGCCATTACGGTACTTCAGGACCAAGTGTTTCTTGGATTCTTTAACACCTTTATTAGTGCGCAAGGTATGAATTATGTTGGTGTACTCCATCATTGTTTGGTCTTGACACAGAGTTTTCCATCTCATGTACTGGTCATCATAGTTTCCAAAAGGGTAGTATTGATCCTTGAGGGAATCAACAAAATCCACCCAAGTGGGTCCTGGCCCAAAAATTGCATACTCATCTTTGGCATGTTGCTCATAGTAAGTCTCCCACCAATCTCTAACATGGAGAATGAATTTAAGGAGTGCGAAGGTGATTTTTTCACTATTGGAAAATTTTTGGACAAAGAAATAACCCTCTAGAAGACTTAACCATTTTTCCAAAGCATCAACATCTATCTCGCCTTCAAATAAAGGAATATCAAGTTTAAATTGTACCTTAAAGGGCATCACACCTCTGAAGAGAGAGATGTGGCGGCTATGCTCATTCGCAAGAAGTTGATTAAAAAGAGGCCAGAAATTCCTTTTAAAATAAAGAATCAATGAGAAAACCCTAAAAATCCAAAAACCTAACCCCAAAAGATGAAATTCCAAAAGTTTTGTGGGCCCCGATGTGGTTAGTTCATACGTCAAATCCCATGGGGAAAACTTTTTCATACTATCTTTGTTTGGGGTGTTGGGTACCACATCAAAATGGTCTAGCCGAGGAGTACACATTCCATTTATCCTAACATCCACCTTGAACTACATGTTACACTCTTCCGCACCAAAAAAATGTTGTTTAGGGCCTCAAAACAACCTTAGAAGTTTGAGACCCAAAAAACCATAGAAAAATTGCCAAGATGTGGAACCATTCTGAATTAGTGGAATAGGCGGGTGGCCACCAGTATCTACTTGGATCAAAACCATTCAATAAATTTTTTTAAAGGATTATTTATCGTCCATTTTCATAATTTTTAATATGATAAAAAGGTCTTGGAAGAGGGCATATGGTTTTGGGGAAAACATGACCTCTTTGTCAAACCATGGTTCCAATATTTTAGCATAGATACCATGTCTAGAATAACAACCTTAGTGTGGTTGTGACTTTTAAATATTCCAATCCATTTATGGATTTCACATGTTGGAAAAAGAATTGAAAATATTCCCAAGTCAAATTTGGTAACTCTAACATAAATCAAGTCCAAAGAGGAATCATTATCCATGCCTAAATTTGTAGAGCTTGAGATGAGTCTAAGTCCACCTTATAAGATTGTTCTATAATGATATTTTTGTCAAGTATGTGTTATATTATTTGCATGTTTATCCCCACGCACTATATGTTGCACAAATTGTCCCCCCTATTTTGGGTTCAGGGGTGCCCCCACCCCCTCAAAAAAAAAAGAAAAAATAAGAAAAAAATGGGTTGTTTTTTATCTATATTTGGGAAGTTTTTGGTCAGCATTTTTTGGCCCATTGTAATATATTTCTAGTTAAGGAATATAATATAAGTTAATCGATTAGGGTTTAATATGTCATAGAATCATATATATTGTATTATAAATGGTGAATTTAATACAATGAGAGTTAGAGGTGTGGCTTTAAACATTTATTGGTTTTCTCGATTAAGGGTTTCCATGGTAAATTTATGAGTAATATGTGTGGATTTTATTGTTTTCCTTTCTATTTGATAAATAATATGTGTGTGCATTGCTATACTATAAAGGTTTGAAACTTACAACTTTTTTATTGGACCCAATAACTTAATTATAAAAACATGACTTTCATATGAAAATTTTGATAAGAAAGGAGCCATTTGACGGATGTGTGCTCACAAGTTAAGGTGTCTCAAGGGGAGAAAGGGAAAAATAAAAAAACGTAAAGTTTGGAATCACTAACAGACGAGTACTCATAGGAAAACTCTAAAATAGGATGCAAATCACTCAAAGCCTAGAAAATGGTAGCAAAGGTCCCAATCCCCTCAACCTAAAGCGAGAAATATTGACATTGATTTGACCATGCCAAGATAACCAACCTCTCACATGCAGGTTTTATGATTGAAAATCCTTTAAGAGGGGTGAAGATGTGGCACAAATTAAAGAAATCATACTAGGAAAGGGAAACAAACCCTCCAATCCTATTAAAGGAAGGAAACAAATTAGGTTTACTAAGGCCTCGAATAACCTTAAACCACTTGATTAAGTGGAAATATATTAGAAATAAAAAGGGGGAAAGGATAACCCCATGAATATTGTTCAAGATCCTCATCATAGAAGAAACAACAACATAAAGTACATATTTAGAGAGCATAAAGAATTCAAGTCAAAACATGGGCCCAATTGATCATATTTTTAATTAGATATTCAAACTTAGTGAAATGGATTCAACACCTCAAATCTGAGTCTAAGGGTCAAAGATTTAGAAATTAACCCCATGATGGATAATTATGAAAGAAAAAACTATTTTTGATATTGTAATTCTTGGAGGTGTTTTTCTCTAATAAAAAGTGTATACAACTAAAACTTATAATATAATTAACATAGCTATGTTTGATTAGTTTTCATCTATAAATTAGGTTTGATATTTATATGCAATAGAGTGGGGTGATGTGGGAGAGTGATTGTTAGATGCATGTTTGGAAAAGTTGCATTACATAATATAAAAATACAAAATACAAAGTCAGACTTAAATTCCAAGTTTTAAGATATATTTATTTCATTAACATTATCAAAAGTTTATATACAACCATAATACCAAAAACTGTATATATTTAAATAAAAAATCCTAATAAAAATAAAACGTGAACATTAATAAGTATTGGGAGAATATTTCAACAATATATCATTATATAAGATGTTAATGATTTTCCATGAACACGTATGGGTATGATTGTGAACATTGACAAAATTAAGTTTATGATAATTAAATCCCAAAAGATCACCTACAATAATTTCGTATATGAAAAAAATAACTTGGAGGAAGTGTCTTCATACAAATATCTTGGAATCACCATTCATCACAAGCTCAATTTGAACTGTGACATTGAGAAAAGGATAAATGGAGGGTGGAAATAATTATAGGATTTAAAACAAGTGTATGTTAGCAAACCTTTAGCTGGATAAGAAAAAACTCATCTTTGATACTATCATCACTCCTGCTATCTTAAATGGATGTGAATTTTGGGGATGCAGTATCTCTAGAGAATCCTGGAGAAATATAGATTAGATACAAACGAAATTTATCACTTATAATCTCAAAATTAAAGGAAATACACCCTATCTTATCCTCCTTATAGAAGTGATATTTTCTCTCATTGAGAGAACTTCCATGATTAGGTACTTAAAGTACATGAAAAATATAAACAACATGGATGACAAGAGCCTTCTCAAAATTGCTTCAAACTCCAAACAAAACCACTAGTGATTGAAGCAATGATGGAATAAAGATGCCAATTCTTCGCTAAATCATTGGGTAATATATGAAGATGTAATTTTGTAAAATATTGATAATATTATAAATATTATTACATCTAAATTTAAGAAGAATCACTAGTGTGGTAAGGAATTAGAGGATAAAAGTAAATTAACATACTACACGAAGTTGGTCAACCCTAATCTATAAGATCAAAAGTATCTCTCGATTTTGAATAGTACAAAGAAGAAAATCAACATTGCTAAAATTTGAACCAACTCGCATGAGCTGCATAGAGAAAATAGGCATTGCAAAATTCTCAAAACACCATGGGATGAAAGAATCTGTCATCTTGTGACACTAAGAGGGTTGATGATGAAAATCACTTTCTCTTAAAGTACCTTATGTATAGTAAAATTAGATCACAATTTAAAAATATTTGATCACAATACCAACCTTCCTAACCTCATAAGTCATCAAAACTATGGTGATCCTGGAACGCTTCTCTTAAATATTTTCAAACACATAAATGAAATTCCAAAGATATATAAGTAATTGCTACATAGGAAAACTGTGTTGGTTTTGTGTGAAACTTCTCAACGTTTCGATCCCTCAGTTAGGATCATCCTCAAGAGTGCTTAATCTCACTGATTGCCAGCTTTATCTTTTCTATCTATAAATAATAATGTTCCAAGTTTTTTGTGAAAACTGCAGCCAACCTATGCATTTGGATCATTATTATTGTTTTTGAGATTGTGGAAAATAGGTTTCCATGCCTCACTAATTTGGAAACCTATTTGTTACCTTTCTTAAGGTCCTATAGACCAATTCTTGTTTTAGTGGATGTTAATCATCATCATCATCAAGTTGTAAATTTCCTTCCTTGTTGAGACATTGTAGTTGGGAGATAATGACATTTTATGGTCCTTCTAAAGTGTGCAAAGAATATTTGCAATGCATATTATTTTCAACAAGTTAGTGAATTTAATATATATGGGTGAATCATTTATTGTTCCTACATTTTTTTTAAGTAATGATTAATTGTATTGTTTAAGATATTTTCTTTCTCTTTGTGAAACATATATTTTGGGGAAATTTGATGGGTACTTCTCATTTTGAGGATGGTACCTAATGTAAACCGGTTTTTGAAAAATATTGAGGCTTTGTCAACATAGGGATTAAAGTCATTACAAGTTACAACAATATACTCATTAGGAGCTCAACATGTCATTTTCAAGAATTGACCCTGGATGGGGAAGATAAGACTCATTTTCTTGACCACTTGAGCTAGACAAAAAAGAAAAGAAAAAAATAAGTTGTAGTTTTACCTATATAACATTAATGTATTCTTACAAATTATCTATTATTATTGGGAAATAAGTAACATAAAATAAAGTTTCTCATAGATGTAACTTCAAAAAATATTAATTATTTTCTACTCCAAAACTTTAAGCTTATGTTTCATATGAACTTATATAAAAGTAAAATACCAAAAAATTGTAATTACATTAGAAATTATATAAATTCATTTATAATGAAACACCAAACCAGTTTATCTTACTGCTTCTATCTCCCCCATGAATTCATCCTCTTTATTATTACTTGCAAATTTCTCTGTCGTGAGGGAAAATTAATTGGTAAACTATATGAATCCACGAGACTCAAATCACGGTGAGGGAAATGCCTAATTTGATTGTTTTCATTGCAAGAATAGTGAGATTACTCTTGGATTCTTCTTCATGGTGTTGGAGAGCTATTATGTTCTTTGATGCTTCCACATAGAGGAAATCATTGACCTTGTTGGCCTATGTGAACTTCCTTTTGACCTAAGATCACCATTTCATCCCCCTGCCACAAAACCATGGTCATGCTAGCCTTAACCCCTGTAATTTCCTTGAAATAGGATTTCATGCAGTAGTGAACTTCATACACACCATTGTGGCAAGGGTTGAGGATAAACTAGGAGAGCACTAAGTCAATATTTCCACAAAATGGATCCTTGAAAACTCCACCATAAATAAAAAAGAAACGGGAGACCCAAGCGAGATCTAGACTTAGACTAGATGCAAAGAAAAATGGGAAATTTCAAGCCATTCATCATGAAGAATGCCCTGGAGGAGATGCATGTCATGTTACTAAATGACATCCATCTTGGAAGGCATGAAGGTGTTTCAAGCCTACTTTACCAAATACCCCATGCTACAAGAGGTATGATGCCCATACTAGGCATTGAATCCTTTATGGATCGAAAAGAGAGGAGACACTTGAGCTTGTTATCAAATTTCAAAGGGAAGGGTCACCAAGTTTTTTTATGTAGAGGAAAGGATCCTTATTACTCACATAGGAGGATTAAATACCATGATCTTCCCTTTTCCAACATTAATGCATATGTATAATGTGATCAAAGATGCATGTAGGCTCTCATGTTCCTCCAACCATATTGGTAGAGTGCCTTCAAGACTTAACACTCCTTTATTGGCCATTTCATCTGCCTTAATGTTGAATTGCCTCTTAACATGGTATAGATACATCACAAAATTCCTTTAACAACACAAAAAAACCTTTCCAAAATACAAATAATACAATAATCTTGTCTTTATCAAAACATAAATAACAATGAAAGAATCACCAATAATGATTATTATCCTCATCGTCACTCCCCTAATACTCTGTTATTGACCATTCCATCTGCCTTAATGTTGAGCAACGAAAAAAACCTTCCCAAAATACAAATAATACAATAATCTTCTCTTTATCAAAACATAAATAACGATGAAAGAATCACCAATAATGATTATTATCCTCATCGTCACTCCCCTAACACTCTTTTATTGACCATTCCATATGCCTTAATGTTGAATTGCCTCTTAACATGGTATAGATACATCACAAAATTCATTTAGCAACGAAAAAAACCTTCCCAAGATACAAATAATATAATACTCTTCATTTTACATAAATAACGATGAAAGATTCACCAATAATGATTATCATCCTCATAGTCACTCCCTTAATGACTTGACTCCTTAGTATACAACCAATGTTTCAGTACAATACCCCATACATATTTTATAACTTCCTTTCCCTGAGATCAATAATGATCCCCTTCCCCTCATGCCCCTGAGATTATATTATTATTAATTGAACTAAGTACCATCTTGCTTAAATAACATTATTTTTTCAATATAAAAACTTAAATGACCATTTTCACGTTGAGAGATTGAAAAGTTAGATGTATATCAAACGAAATTGTCTAATAATTTCTCTTAATATTATGAGAAAAAGTCACCGATTTGAACTATGAGTTCTAGAAACTTGGAGAAAGTGTGACTCTAGAGGTAGGTGATAGAAATTCTCTCACCATTCCAATTTTTTTAAAACACATGTCATGTAATGTGATGATTAAAGAAAGAAGGTGCATTTTATTAAGCGATGGCATTGTTCACGTGTTCAAATTTAAAAAGAGAAAAAACAGAGGTGACATCAACTTAACGTGGGGTTTTCTACTATTCAAGAATTGCAGCCTTTCATCATTCACGCCACTCTCACACTCAATGAAAATCAAAAGATGTTAGAGATTTAAGCTTACCCACAATATGATCCTCTTGTGTATTAACATTTAAACTTACCCACAATATGATCCTCTCTTGTGTATTAAAATTTAATTTTTAGTTGGACATAGCGAGTTGAATTTTTAATCGATCTAGAATTCTAATTGATTTTTTTTTAGAAATTGGGTTAATTCAAAATTGAAAAAAATTTAAGATGTATTGTTTCATTATGCATGAAACTTAGATCATGTTGGAACACTCATCATGTTTGAAATTTATGTCAAATTTGTAACGGCTTCGATTATTACGACACAAAAACAATGTATAACTGGTAAAAAAAAATTAAAGCATTAGGAAAATTAAAACATCAGAATAAACAATCAACATCATCGACACATCAATCACATATATTAATGAAACCATAGTAATGCATTATTAATCTAATACGACACAATGTCGCCACCTCGTCATCATGAATAATGACACGCACATCAATGTATTAACATATTAAATAACAACCCAACAACATCAGTGCATAATTAATAATGACGCTTAGACAACACAATCATATATTGCTCAATTCATCTTATAAGGATAATCATCAGATAACACGAGATAACATGAGATAACATAACACTACTTAAGCATCATAAGAACACCTAATATACTACCCTCCCAACCTACCCTGCAAGGTTAGGACCTCCATGACACATAAGCAACGCTCAAGCCCAGGTTCTAATTGATTTTAACCATTTAATGTCTCAAGGTTGGCGACTCTTCTGAGGAACAAGGAGGTGTCTACATCCCACTCGACACAATTAGGTCCAAGCCGACTAAGCTAAATAACATCATCAACGATCATCAAGGTGCAATAACATTCTAATAAACCAACACATGTAGCATAAAATTCCATGGCGCAAGAGAACTTAAATACTAAATCCATCTAGCAACGACATAAGTCGAGGCACAATAATCTACTTATTTAATTTTTAAGGTGCAAACAAATCTACTTAGCTTCCAGGTCCGTGATTAAATCAAACATCAAATTACAATAAAATTTTCATGGCTCAAGAAGTAATAAACAACAACCATTCATACCTTGACTTTTCAATGTACACAAGCAGAAAAATCTAAACATTATTCAATACATCATTCAATACCTTCAATCATTGAAGGAGATTTTCATTTGTCAATTGATATTCATAATTTAATATTAAATAATCATTTAAAAACAATAAATTAATCATTATTTATAACTATTAAATTTTTCTATTAACATTTTCACAAATTAAATATTAAAATAGTTTCTAATAACATTTTCAAAAATTAAATAACGAAAACAACATAATTTTTTCTTCAAAGTATGTCTTGTGATTTTACTACATAAACTTATCATCATCATTGCTAGGGTGTTCACTCCACACGTTTTCCAATAATCATTCTCTCAAAAATATGCTCCTATTCTATAACAAGTGTTGCATGGCAGCGTAGTCCCTGCCAGGTTGGAATGGGAATAAATGCAACCGAGTACAGACACGTGGGTAGCAAGTTTAAGTACATGTGGTATCCATGCAGAATTTAGTATTCCCGAATTAGTTTAATTCAAAATTTATCCAAAAGTATTAATGTTTGGTACATCAAAAAAGGTTCATAGTATCTAAGCTTGATAGTACAGGAAAGATTTAAAAGGAGCCTGGACAAAAAAAAAATAGTGTACAATAATAATAAGGTTCCTAGTAAGAACGTTTGTTACAAGAACATTTGAAAGGTTCCTGGACAAAAAAAATGTAGCATACAATAGAATAGTAATAACGTCTGTTACATAGGTTCGTGGACAAAAACACAAAAAAAATTAGCATTTCCAAATTAGTTTTCTTTAAAACAATAGAATAGTAACAACGTTGTGCAACAAAAGAATTACTGAATTAGTTTTCTTTGAAAGTAGTAATGTTTGTCATATGAACAAAGGTTCCCAAACAAAAAACATTTAGCATACAATAGGACACAAAAAATGTAGCATTCCCGAATTAGTTTTCTTTGGAACAAACAACAAAGATTCCTGGACACCCAAAATTTAGCATACAATAAAGGCATTCTGAATCAGTTTTCTTTGAAATTTATCAAAAAATAATAATGTTTGTTACATATTTTTGGAAATTTAAATGCGTTTGTCATATAGACTGGAATTGGGGCTGTCGCAGACCATAAAAAGAGATAAGTACAAGAATTAGGAATGTCGAAAGAAGAAGTGTGTGACGGTAGAAAGGAAGACCTGAAAAGAAGAAATTGGAAGTTATGAGTCTTTGGTTACAGTTTTCTATTTAAAGAGGTAATAACTGGATTGATAAAGAAAAGAAGATGATAGTATAGACTTAAACTGGATTGATAAAGAAAACAAGATGCCAGTATAGAGTTACTATGAAGCCGATGCGTTTTTGTTGTTGTCGTCGATGGTCAGTGGAGTCGTGTCAACCGGTTGTTTCCCTTCCTAGACGAGGTTGTCCATTCTCTGTTGGAACCATTATTCGATGTAGCTTCTCATGGGGGCCATGTTGATTTCATCCTAGATTTCTATGTCGTAAAGGTCGTTTTCTAATTTCCTTAGATCCATTGAAATACTATGCAGACTTTGTTCAATTTCTTCATTGTGTGTCGCATAGTCCAGTACCCAACACTCGACCTCATCTACAATATGTTCAACTATGTCGTAAAACATTTTGAAAGACAACCCCTTTAAAATACCAAGTTGTTACGACCATAAGAACACCTAATATACTACCTAATATATTACCTGCTACTTAAGGATAATAAGAACACCTAATATACTACCCTCCCAACCTACCCTGCAAGGTTAGGACCTCCATGATACATACGCAACACTCAAGCCCAGGTTCCAATTGATTTTATCCATTTAATGTCTCAAGGCTGGCGATTGTTCTGAGGAACAAGGAGGTGTCTACATCCCACCCGACACAATCAGGTCCAAGCCGACTAAGTTAAATAATATCATCAAGGCGCAATAGCATTCGAATAAACCAACACATGTAGCATAAAATTCCATGGTGCAAGAGAACTTAAATACTAAATCCATCTAGCAATGACATAAGTCGAAGCACAATAATCTACTTATTTAATTTTTAAGGTGAAAACAAATCTACTTAGCTTCCAGGTCCGTGATTAAATCAAACATCAAATTACAATAAAACTTTCATGGCTCAAGAAGTAATAACCAACAACCATTCATACCTTAACTTTTCAATGCACACAAGCAGAAAAATCTAAACATTATTCAATACATCATTCAATACCTTAAATCATTGAAGGAGCTTTTCATTCATCAATTGATATTCATAATTTAATATTAAATAATCATTTAAAAACAATAAATTAATCATTTTTTATAACTATTAAATTTTTCTATTAACATTTTCACAAATTAAATATTAAAATAATTTATAATAACATTTTCAAAAATTAAATAATGAAAGCAACATAAATTTTTCTTCAAAGTATATCTTGTGATTTTACTACATAAACTTATCATCATCATTGCTAGGGTTTTCACTCCACACGTTTTCAAATAATCATTCTCTCAAAAATATGCTCGTATTCTATAACAAGTGTTGCATGGCAGCGTAGTCCCTGCCAGGTTGGAATGGGAATAAATGCGATCGAGTACAGACACGTGGGTAGCAAGTTTAAGTACATGTGGTATCCATGCAGAATTTAGTATTCCTGAATTAGTTTAATTTGAAATTTATCAAAAAGTATTAATGCCTGGTACATCAACAAAGGTTCCTAGTATCTATGTTTGATAGTACAGGAAAGATTTAAAAGGAACCTGGACAAAAAACAATTAGTGTACAATAATAATAAGGTTCCTACTAAGAACATTTGTTACAAGAACATTTGAAAGGTCCCTGGACAAAAAAAATGTAGCATACAATAGAATAGTAATAACATCTGTTACATAGTTTCGTGGACAAAAACACAAAAAAAATAGCATTTCCAAATTAGTTTTCTTTAAAACAATAGAATAGTAACAATGTCGTGCAACAAAAGCATTATCGAATTAGTTTTCTTTGAAAGTAGTAACGTCTGTTATATGAACAAAGGTTCCCGGACAAAAAAAAATTAGCATACAATAAGACACAAAAAATGTAGCATTCCCAAATTAGTTTTCTTTGGAACAAACAACAAAGGTTCCTGGACACCCAAAATTTAGCATGCAATAAAGGCATTCTGAATCAGTTTTATTTGAAATTTATCAAAAATTAATAATGTTTGTTACATATTTCTAGAAATTTAAATGTGTTTTTCATATAGACTGGGATTGGGGCTCCCGCAGACCATAAGAAGAATTAAGTACAAGAATTAGGAATGTCGAAAGAAGAAGTGCGCGACAGTAGAGAGGAAGACCTGAAAAGAAGAAATTGGAAGTTATGAGTCTTTGGTTACAGTTTTCTATTTAAAGAGGTAATAACTGGATTGATAAAGAAAAGAAGATGATAGTATAGACTTAAACTGGATTGATAAAGAAAACAATATGCCAGTATAGACTTACTATGAAGCCAATGTGTTTTTGTTGCTATCGTCGATGGTCAGTGGAGTCGTGTTGACCAGTTGTTGCCCTTCCTGGACGAGGTTGTCCGTTCTCTGTTGGAACCATTCTTCGATGTAGCTTCTCATGGGGGCCATGTTGATTTCATCCTGGATTTCTATGTCGTAAAGTTCGTTTTCTAATTTCCTTAGATCCATTGAAATACTATGTAGACTCTGTTCAATTTCTTCATTGTGTGTCACATAGTCCAGTACCCAGCATTTGACCTCATCTACATGATGTTCAACTATGTCGTAAAACGTTTCGAAAGACTGTTGTAGGAAAATCTCCCTGCGGACAGGTAGATTGCCTCAAAGAGCTTGACCCTAACTCTAAGACAGAAAATGTTTAACGTGGACACTAACTTCCTTTCAAATATATACAAACTAACACATGAGAAGGAAGGAGAACAGAAGTACCTCTTTATCGACGTTTGTCCCTGCACGCTCCGAGTTGAGCTCTGATCCTTTGCTCCTCGCTTAGTCCTATAGATAAACAAGATATGACCACTTCCTACTCTATTGATATTAGATTGAAAACAGATCTATCTATCAATGATAAGTTTATGTAACATTAGACACAAACTAGAAAGAAATAGGCCAAGCATGTCATATTAATTAGAATAACGACAGTAGTACTTACAATCGTAGATGCGAATGCGACAGCTTCGTCAAGTCCCCTTCGTCTAACCCTTGCCTGAAAGATCCACAATCTGGATAACAGCAGCTTCACTAATCACTCTCCTTTGGCTGACTGTGTATTTCCTATGAGATCATAGGTTTCATGCTAGCAATTCTTCCCCCTTTCCACCATCATAGAGCCTTCTTATATAGGTTAAGAGGAGCTTAACCTCTTGAGTTATCTTTAGAACAAGTTGGGGAACTTCCTCCTCAGATCAGGGATCTCCTGATGAAACCAAGAATTCGAATGCAACTGCCTCCTAATCTTGAAAGATCCTCCCCTTATTCTCCTCAACGGGCCAACTACTACCTTAGATTACGCAGTGCTCCTTCAAAAGGGGCATCAGAGCGTTGTAGCGCTCCCTGAGAAGCTTGAGGGGAGCGCCAGTGCCCTACATGTGGGTAGCGCTCCTTCAGAGGGGGAAGGGGAGTGTTATAATGCTCCTTGAAGCCTTATAGGGGAGCGCCAACACTTCCTAGGCTGATATAAGGGAGCGCTCACCCCTAAAACCTTTGATCAGAAGCTCTGTTTAGGTGTTAAGAGTTCCTTGACTTCAGTTAACCGGTTCTCCTTCTCCAAACCCAGTGTATGAGATGTTTTAAGTGTCTCCATAGTGTTTTCGTCAAGGCAGTATGATTGAACAGCGTTTGCGACACTTATGAACAACTTGTGACACTTGCGAAAGTTGTAAGGAAGATGCGACACTTACGACAATTGAGAGGAATATGTGACACTTATCCAGTTGAGTAAATTTGACGTGTAACAGAATGCCCCCCAAAGCATGAAGTTAGAAGATGTGAACTGATAACTGAAATGATTTGTAGATGTTCAAGCAAGGGTATAGACTCGGAGAACCTAACGGAAGTTGCACACAAACATCCAACAAATATCATGACATGTTTCAAAACCCAAGGCATGCATACCTATGCTTGGGTGATCAAGGCTTACAAGATATGGCCGCCATAAAATACACTGGGGATCCATAATTGTATTGATGAAAAAGGTATAGCCACCGAAGATACAATGTGGATTTATACTCTGATGACTCGGACTTCTCATAGCCACGAAGAATACATAGTGGATCTACGAGATGACAAGACATAGCCACGACCAATACAAAGTGGATCTATGTGACAGTGTATGTGTTCTTGTCCAATAGAAACTCCTTTGCAGCCTGGGCAAAGAATATATCAAAGTGGTTACTCAGCCCAGGGTCTTCTCACCAATCCCAACGTGGTACGATCCTAACCATGTGAATAGATGTCTTGATGTCGAACATGGCAGAAACCACTTGATTAGCGGTCAATGGTGTGAACCGTTAACAAGCACGAGGGAAATCACCATTAATGTCAATGATTCTCAAGGTACCCTAGTACATTCCAGCGAATGTGAATAGATGAGCTGAAGTCGAACACCCGTGGAATCATTCGATCAGAGGTCAATGATGTAGACCTACTGTCGAACGTGAGGAGGCCTGCTATTGAGGCATGAAGGTCCCAAAGTACTAACTAGTTTCTAAGTCTGATTCCCGGATAATGTGTTGAAGTCGACAGGAATAGACTCGTCGAGGGAGGGCCTTGATGTATCCCCCATCAACGACACGAAACAGACATAGAGATGAAATTGTTAGAGCAAATGGACATGGACTGACACAGGTTTTGAGGCAAGATATTTGGGATGGCTGACTTTCGAGGCGGATACTTCCCTTGAACAATGAGGCACAATAACAAACATGACATGGACCAAAACTATACAGTGGACACTGTGACTTGCGTCGGGTGCCCCAAAGGAGCGAAAGGAACTCAAAGAATTGGCTCAGTGCATAGGTTTAGCGGATTATGATACGTGCAAATGATAAAGTGTCATGTTCAAGGGCGACTCTAAGAAGTGTTGGACGATGTTCTCAAGAGACTGCTTGGCTTGCTCCTTTCAATTTTTTTCCCCCATCTAGATAGATGAGTACCTCTTTTTGATTTAATGAGCTCGAGGAGGATAACACATGCTCGATATAACTCACCTTCGGTAAGTTCCTCTTCCTTTGTTTAACAAACCAGAAGAAGTAAGGGTTCGGTCCCATATGGGCCTGTCGATGTGTGCTTTAACGAGTCCAAAGACAAAAAACTCGAAGGTTTTTCGGGATTATAGAGTTTGGAAAAACACTTAAAAGAGAACTCTCTCAGTTCCTTTTTCG
>SNQJ01S0021709.1:41593-51884 GCA_010110895.2 Picea sitchensis | reverse complement strand
TGATCACTCTCCTTTGGCTGACTGTGTGTTTCCTATGAGATCATAGGTTTCATGCTAGCAATTCTTCCCCCTTTCCACCATCATAGAGCCTGCTTATATAGGTTAAGAGGAGCTTAACCTCTTGAGTTATCTTTAGAACAATTTGGGGAACTTCCTCCTCAGATCAGGGATCTCCTGATGAAACCAAGAATTCGAATGCAACTGCCTCCTAATCTTGAAAGATCCTCCGCTTATTCTCCTCAACGGGCCAACTACTACCTTAGATTAGGCAACTCTCCTTCAAAAGGGGCATCAGAGCGTTGTAGCGCTCCCTGAAAAGCTTGAGGGGAGCGCCAGTGCCCTAAATGTGGGTAGCACTCCTTCAGAGGGGGCAGGGGAGCGTTATAACGCTCCCTGAAGCCTTATAGGGGAGAACCAACGCTTCCTAGGCTGATATAAAGGAGCGCTCACCCCTAAAACCTTTGATCAGAAGCTCTCTTCAGGTGTTAAGAGTTCCTTGACTTCAGTTAACCGGTTCTCCTTCTCCAAACCCGGTGTATGAGATGTTTTAAGTGTCTCCATAGTGTTTTCATCAAGGCAGCATGCTTGAATAGCATTTGCGACACTTATGAACAACTTGCGACACTTGCGAAAGTTGTAAGGAATATGCGACACTTACGACAATTGAGAGGAATATGCGACACTTATCCAGTTGAGTAAATTTGACGTGTAACAAAGACAACCCCTTTAAAATATCAAGTTGTTCATGGAAGGCTTCAACTATGTTCAACTATCAAGTTTGGGTCTTAAACCTCGATGGTATTTCCAGATAAGTCTATTTGGATCAGGCTTGTGAATAAATCCTCCTTTTCTGATATGGCTTGTTTACATGATTCGACAATGAGCTCCATGTTCTTAACTTTCTTTTGCTAGCATGATTTTACTTTTTTGGTCTGCTTTGGGGAGGGGATTTTCTCATCTTCTTTTCAGTTCTGATGTGTTGACGGCATAGTTGGAAAAATGGGTCAGCACCTCTTCACAGAAGCGTTGATCATTTTTTAAATTCTCCTCCAAATGTTTGAGCAAATAATTCGCCTTCTTTCCGAAGGAAACTGAATTTTGTGATGTTTCCCAGGCTTCAGTAACTAGCTACATTATTTTGTTGATGTTAATCTCTACAAGGTCTCTAGAGCATGCAAGGAGGGTAGAGGATACTTTCATCTTGGTTGTAGTGGTAGAAGACACATGTTTTTCTAAAGGACTGGAAAATTCTAGGGTTGTAATGAAAACCTTCTCAAATTTGTTGAGGCGTTCTTTCACTCTGGCATTTTCCGCTTCAATTCTTCCAATGGAATCATGAAGAGAATAACTGGTTACTTGGTGAAATAGGGAGATTTGGGATGGCTGCATTTTCCTAAAGTTAATATCTATGTGATATTTTCCTTTCATGTTTGTTACATCTCTCTTTTCAATGATCATACTTTTAGATTGGTTGTCAAAAACAGTGCTCTGGAATACGAAGGATTCATCTTCGTCAAAAAATTCGGTCTCAACTATTTCCATTGCGGATGACCCAATTTTGTGCATGTTCTCAGTTTCAATTTCAATTTGCACCTGTTCACTTTCAATTTTGGGTTCGTCTACCTTCCCTGCATTGTTTTTTCTCTTATTTGTCAGTGGAATTTTGTGAGAACTATCAATTTTTATGCGAGGAGGGTTCTTATCTCCTCCTTCATTCGAAGATTTTTGGGTTGATTTCTTACTGGGGTGGGTCATTGAAGCGATGCTCCGTGATTTCGTGCTCTTGGGAGTGTTGGCAGGGGACTGGTTACTCTTCTCACCAGATACTTTTCCCTGTTGTATGTACAATTCAATCGCGCTTTTCAATGTCTCTGTGTCGCAATTGCTAGAAGAAGCATTGTTGTTGTCACTGTCCCTGTCTTCGGTCAGGTGTCTATGGATAAAAGATCTATTAAAGCCAATTTCCAGTAAATGTTCTCTAAAAATCCCATTAGGGTCGAACCCTTTTAGCCTTTCATCATACATTAGGTTCAATTTCTTGAAATGGTTGGCAAGTTCGTCAATCTTTTTGACGTTTCTGTACACGAAGTCTTCGACTTTCCAAGGCAGAGGAATGAACTATTTTTTTTTCTTGCCATGGAAAAAATGCAACCAGTGGTTGTATTGTCTTGCTATTTCTGCAACAAACATCTTGTATGTGATGTGGCATGGAAGGAAAATAGGATTTTCCTTAGAGACAAATACCATGAGTACACTGTGATTTTCCTTTTGTTCAACTGTGCCCTTCCTGTTCAAAAACTTGGTTACCTGGACAGACATATAGGGAGCATCCTTCCCTAACAAAAAATATTTGAAAATTGAGACAAAACCATTAAAAACTTCATAAAAACAATGGGAGGCCTTGTGCCTCCACAGGGCCTAGTACGAGAATGTTACTGGGTCGAATCCATAGTTTATTTTATTGGAAAGAGAAAGTTTTGGAAATGGACAACAATGCACTATTTCGAAAATCAAGTAGGATGACATATAAAAATTATTTGATTCTTTGAATCGTGAAAAATGGGAACAGATATCAATGGAAATTATCTTCCCACAATCAAAAATGAATTACTCCTTGACTATGAAGTACAAAATATAAATAATTATATGGGAAATGCTTGTCGTGGATGCATGTCTCGTTATTCTTGTAAACAACCAAGCAATTTCCCAGAATGAATTTCTAAAGGAACTTGCCTGCAACTTTGTGATATCTTGAGGAAATTTTGTCAGGTCTTAGAGGAACTCGACCAAGATGTCCAACCCGTTATAATGTTTTTCTAGGAACTGCTTGTAGTCTTGTCCTCTGAACGTTAAGTTGGCTCCGACAATTTTAACATCTTAGGGAAGACCTGAGGCGACAAAGAAATAGGAGAATGGTCATGTAGTGGAATAATTATTAGTCTTGGAATATATTTTTCAGTGCACCAAGAGACCACCTCCTTACAGTCAAAAACCTCAAGGATGCAGCCTGCATGAGCGATTCCAAAGGTCCAAATCACTTTGTTTTGGGCAAAATGGGATGAATAGTAAAAGTATGCCCTGGAACACTAGAAGTTCTGGTCCCGATGTCTAAAGATATTTACTGTATCTCCACAAAACTACTGTCGAACTGTTGCCATAAGTCTACAAGAACGTTTTTTTGCTCCAGACGATGAATGAAATGAAGATTTGGAAGGGATAATATAACCCTACACAAATATTGGTACAATGCGTGTGAATGGGAGATCTCCTCGAGACTTTCATTTGTTAATGACAATTTGGACGGTTGTTGCATGATGCATTGTTATCATTAAACAATAGTAATTGCATACATAGAAATGCGAACATGGAGGATACGATAATGAACGATTAAGTATTGTATATTTATTGAGCGGGCCAACACGATGACCCATGTTTGAGATGAACAATCGGAAGGGAAAAAATAAATCTCCATAGATCTTGGTTTAATGCATGATAATGGGAGATCTCCTCGAGCATTTCACTCATTAATGACAATGTTGACGGTTCCTGCATGGCCAGTTGTTACCATGAAAGGTTTCTAATTGCATACTAAGAAATTACGGAGGTCGCGGGTACGGGAAAAAGCAGCTTCAAAATAGGGTCACAAGGTACAATCGTTGGAGGTGAGGGTGTGAGGGTCAAATTGTATGTCTCAGAAGTTTTTGAGTGAAATACGCATAACACTGAAGAGGGTATGGTAGGACAGTCCAGAGGGAAATTTGTATATCACTAGTAAGAGCATAACTAATGTATATCAGGAAGGATAGGAAGTTAGTGGGGATGGAAGGAAGCGACATATACTTTGAAACATTTGTGAGCCATGGTAGAGTGAAGCTTGCGAGTTCGAGGAGTCTGCGGTGGAATTGTAGATGAGAGAAGTTTTGACTGCATGATGTATAGCACAGAACAAGAAGAAACAGAGTTGGAAAGTGTCAATGTGGCAACCATATCCATAAAATTGGCTAAGTATGGAAAGGAACAACGGTCGGTCGGATCTGTCATGTGAGGATATAGATGGAGATGAAGATATTTCATCCCATCAACGCTGGAACCCGCGATCATAGAAAAGCGACTAAGTATATAACCACAAATAGATAATACATGGGAAGAAGAAAAGGGAAAAAGGACTAAGGAGCCTGCGGTGGAATTGTAAATCACGGAAATTTTGAGTGCAATATGTATATCATGGAAAAAGAAGCAGCAGAGTTTGAAAGCACCAACCCGGCAAGCATGGCCATAAAATTGGCTAAGTATGGAAAGGAACAACGGTCGGTCAGATTCGTCATGTGAGTATATAGATGGAGATGAAGATATGCCAGCCCGCCAACGTTGGAACCAACCATCATAGAAAAGAGACTAAGTATATAACCACAAAGCGATAATACATGGGAAGAAGAAAAGGGAAAAAGAACTTAAGGAGTCCATGGTGGAATTGTAAATCACAAAATTTTTGAGTGCAATATGTATATCACAGAACAAGAAGCAGCAGAGTTCGAATGCGCCAACCCGAAACAGTGACTAAGAATTGGAGATTTCGTGAACCCGTCAACACGAGGATCCAAAATAGGCTAGCAAGGTCTCCCCAGAAGACGTGAGGTCCCGACTGTCAAATTGTATCATTCAAAACATTTCAATGCATAATATGTAACACATAAGAGGGGACGATGTCAGAACCCGGTAGTCAATTTGTATATTGTGGAGGGGCGGATGAAAACTGTTTCATATCAGTGTGTGCAGTTGTCACTAGTAAGAGCATACCCAATGTATATTAGGAAGGACAAGAAGTTAGTGGGGATGGAAGGCAGCGACAGATACTTTGAAACATTTGTGAACTGTGGTAGTGTGAAGATTACGAGTTCGAGGAGTCACGATGGAATTGTAGATCACATAATTTTTTAGTGCAAGATATACATAACAGAACAAGAAGCAACAGAGTTCAAAACCGCCAACCTAACAACCGCGGCCATATAATTGGCTAAGTATGGAAAGAAACAGTGGTCAGTCGGATTCGTCATGTAATTATATAAATGGAGATAAATATATGCTAGCCCACCAACGTTGGAACCCGTGATCATAGAAAGACGACTAAGTATATAACCAGAAATCCATAATACACAAGAAGAAGAAAAGGGAAAAAGGAATAAGAAGTCCGCGGTGGAATTGTAGATCATGGAAATTTTGAGTACAAGATGTGAAACCGGTAGTCAATTTGTATATTGTGGAGGGTTGGATGCCAACTATTTTGTACCATTGTGTTCAGTTCTCAATAGTAAGAGCACAACCAATGTATATTAGGAACGACAGGAAGTTAGTGGGGATGGAAGGCAGCGATAGATACTTTGAATTTTTTTTGAACCATGGTAGAATGAAGCTTGCGAGTTCGAGGAATCTGTGGTGGAATTGTAGATGACAAAAGTTTTGAGTTTGGTATGTATATCATGGAACAAGAAGCAATAGAGTTTGAAAGCGCCAACCCGACAAGCGCAGTCATAAAATTGGCTAAGTATGGAAAGGAACAGCGGTCGATCGGATTCCTCATGTGAGGATATAGATGGAAATGAAGATATGTCATCCCGGCAATGCTGGTACCCACGATCATATAAAGGAGACTAAGTATATAACCAAAAGGCGATAATACATGGGAAAAATAAAAGGGAAAAAGTGTTGAGTGCGCAGTGGAATTGTAGAGAATGGAAATTTCGAGTGCAAGATGTATATTACGAAAGAAAAACCAACAAAATTCGAAAGGGCCAACCCGAAACAATATCCAAGAGTTGGAAATTTCGTGAACTCGGCAATAGGGGGATCCAAAATAGGCTGACAAGGTCTCTCCAAAAGACGTGAGGCCACAACGTTGAAATTGTATCAATCGAAACATTTGAATGCATAATCTGACACAGAGGAGCGGACGATGTTGGAATCCGGTAGTCAATTTCTATATTGTGGAGGGTATGATGCCAACTGTTTCGTACTAGTGTGTCTAGTTTTCACTAGTAAGAGATAATTTAGTATTGAAAATAAGTGCAATGTTGAGCCAGCCATCCCACAGGTCCGCTTGTCAATTTGTATATCGCGGAATTTTGGGTGTTATTTGTAGGGCATGAAACAATGGAGGCCTAATTTTTAGCCTGCCCGCCTGAGAACCCGCGATCCAAAAAGTGGCTACGTATAGAATGTGGAGTCCGTACATGCTCTATAAAATCTCATGTCCATACTCTATAGTCCCATAATACACGGAAAGAAAAAAAGGGAAAAAGGACGAAGGAGTCTGTTAGCGCTCTGTAATTTGCCCAAGGCTGCGGAGGCAATTACAGAGGTAACCTCGAACCACTTGGAGTCTTGGATCTAGCCCTCCAAGACTCAGAGAGGGCTCTCTCTTTTCGATTTAACTTGGTTTGTATGGGATGGATTTAGGCTAGTTATGAAAGTAATGAAAGTATGGGGTTGGGGTTTTTGACTTTTAAATGGTTAATTTGGGATAGCAAGGAGGGCCATTTTTTTTTTGCCGAGTTCCTTTAGAGCCTGGAATTGCTCTGCCACCTGTGACTGCATCATAAAATTGATGACAAGTGTAGTAGATTGGCCACTGTGTATAAGCCTGATATTTTGTTCACTGCCAAATGTCTTGTGCTCCTTCTTAACCACTCAGACAAATCCCTTTGATCGTTAATCTGCTCATTTAAATGCCTCTGCCATCTCTATTGACACATAGAGCACTGCACCATACCCCTGTAAATGCTCAACCGTCTCATCTTTTATTCACTAAACTTTTTCCTTTAATCAGGGATCTGATTCTCTTTGCCGATTTTGTCATTGCCAGGTGTCTCAGTTCCTCATAAATCTAAAGGAGATAGGAAGCCTTATTGCGCACCTTTGAAGCATAGGCCCTCCAGTCTGTGATGCTAATTTGACAGGAACAACCTCGGAGGAAATGTAACCATGTCTCAAGGGAAATTGAATTTTCATTGACTAAAGGATTACACCACAACCAAACATCCGCCAGGGCAAGACAGATGTACATTCGAATGAAATCAGTTTTCTTGTCCCTCACATTGAATGAAGTTAACAGATCAATGATTTGTTTCACATCGGTGAACTCCTTCTTACCCATACAGCTCAGCAACAAGTGAAGGGAAACCTTCTTTTGTAATTCTTTGATACGGACATCTAGACCAGATAGAGACTCAACAAGTTTCAAGCAATTGGAGTTCATCTCAGGAAGGCTGCAAGAAAGAGAGAAAGCAATTATGTCTGAGCTGGCAAGCCATTCTTCATCTGTGACGGCCTGCGTTATGAAATTGTGCTCCATTTCTTTCTTGAGATTCTTGAAACCTGAGTTTTCCTCTCTTATAATCCCATGGAAATTGAAGCCATATTTGTTGATCCTTACATCAGATGTCAGATCTTCATGGACCAAAATAGGATCACAGTCAATATTAGTCTTCTCTGGACCAAGATCAAGATTGATTTCATCCCCATGTGAAATCTATTGCACAAAATAGCGTCCAACTATCTTCTCCTTCACCATTTCTTCAAAGATTTTACTTTGGTGTTTCTCAAATTGCACAATGCGATCAACAAAGGTTTCTCTTGCCAAACAGAGTGTGTTGAAATACTCTTCAAAATTGTTCTGAAACAAAGTTCTAGATAGTAGAATTCAAACCCTTTATTCACTCTCATTAATAAATTCCAAATCTTTGAGTTATGACTTCAAAGGGTGTGGCCTTCAAGAATTAAAAGATCTGGACTCCTTGTAAGGTACCTTCCTATCTTCTTGGTCTCTTCGAACATTTGGCATTTTCTTCATTGGTGAAAGTGTAAAACAAAGAGTAGCTTAGAATCAACACACTTTCCTTATGCCACTCATATAACAATTTATGTTGTAAATATTATAAAATTGTCTGATGAAGTTGCCAAACATGGAGATCAAACAGGATAAAATAATGAAAATTAGAACATGAGGCGTATACTTAAATGCAAACACATTTTGGTTTGTCAAATTAGTTGTTCTGCTTTCACCTTAACTTCTGCTTGAGATTTTAACATCGTTGTCTCTGCAAACTAGAGTGTCTGTTCAACCTTTTGTATACGGGCCTTTTGTTTGGTCAAGAACTTGAGGAAAACCAACATCTGGCTTTCAAATCACAACTGTAACTCTCATCATATACATCGTGGCGAAATTTTGGCTCATAAGGGTTTCATCTCATACTCTGACTAAGCATGCGCGCGCACTTGGTAACTGGGCTTATCTTTGGCTCCTAAGAATTCACTTCCATAGCTTCCAAACTCCTTAGTGATGGATGGAACAAGAAACTGCCTCCAATTTTGTGTTCAAATGGGAGATTGCCAGATGTCCCATGAGGAATTCTTGGTAGAAAATAGGCCCACGCCTTTATTTTATTTTTGGCTTATGTGGGTAATATCCCACATTCACGTGGTAAACTGAACTTTGGGTGTTTATATGAGCCAACAGTCACGTAGTCTTTCGATGAAGTGAGCCCGAGGCTGAGCTTTGGAGTTTGGCATTGGTGCTGGCACTGGCGCTGGCTTGTGTGCTTGCTGTTGGTTTATGAAATGGTGCTTGTCCTCGATGTTGAGTATTCGGAGGTTGGCCCTAGGCCAATATAATTTTTGGAAAAATATTTGTCAAAATATTTATATTTTGATAAACAAGATTAAAACTCTGCATAAAGGCCAAGGGGCCAATTTTGGCTCAATTCACCAAAAATAAATTATAAAAACCAAATTTTGCTAATAAACCCAACTTTGTATTTACCCACAAGAATAAAAATTTTGCCATTCAAACCAATTCACAATGTTTTGCTAAAAATGCACCGAAACTCGCTTTGAAGCTAGTGTGCAGGTACTCATCTTATGATTGGTCAGTGTCGAGCGCTTTCTGCCGCCTTCACCATGCGTCATGAGCAAACACATAATGCCTGAAATAGATAAATATTATTCAGAATATTGATTCCCTATTATATAGGGTTCTAACAGAATCCGCGGTGGAATTGTAGATCACGAAATTTTTTGAGTGGAAAATGTATATCATGGAACAAGAAGCAGCAGAGTTCGTAAGCACCAACCGGACAACCATGGGCATAAAATTGACTAAGTATGAAAAGGAACAACGTTCAGTTGGATTCATATGGAATGAGAAATTCTGGGAATTCCTCATTCAATTTGTATATCGCGGAATTATGGGTGTTATTTGTAGGGCACGAAACGATGGAGGACAATATTCAGCCCTCCTACCCGAGAACCTGCGATCCAAAAAGTGGCTACGTATAGAATGCAGACTCYGTACATGCTCTATAAAATCTCATGTCCATACTTTATAGTCCCATAATACACGGGAAGAAAAAATGGGAAAAAGGACGGAGTCCGCGGTGGAAATGTAGATCACAAAAATTTTGAGTGGAAAATGTATATCACGGAACAAGAAGAAGCAGAGTTTGAAAGGGCCAACCCGACAACCACGGTCATAAAATTGACTAAGTATGAAAAGGAACAACGGTTGGTTGAATTCCTCATGTGAGGATATAGATGGAGATGAATATATGTCAACATGCCAACGTTGGAACCCACGATCATAGAAAGGCGACTAAGTATATAACTAGAAATCGATAATACACGAGAAGAAGACAACGGAAAAAGAACTAAGTATCTAACAGAAGAACATCTATTGTTTGCTTATTAATGCAAATCCTTTCGAACCCCTACTGAGTTCTCACCAGTAAATGCATAAATTGTAGATCACGGAAGTTCTTTGGGTGCAATATGTATATGAGGTAACATGGGACATAGGTGTCGGATATCGCAAAACTGGGACCCGGTGATTACATAATTGGCTAAGTATCGAAAGGGACCGCGGTTTGTTGGGCTCATGGTGTGAATATATAGATAAAGAGTTCCCAATTTGCGAATCCATGAGGCCGTGATCATATAGATGTGACTAAATATAGAACCAAAAAGGGATAATAGAGGGAGGGGGGAGAGAATTAAGAGTTTTTATACATTCCTGTGGACAAATTGTATATTGCGGAACTCCAGGCGCTCTTTGAAACTCGCCGAAAATTCAAAAAATGATTTTGAGGCCGTCAATCCGGTAACCCGCAATGTAAAAAGTGTGCAAGTATGGAACATGGAAACGCTGGTCGGGACTTGCTTTCACTAAGAAAGATCTTCTTTGCATGTTTCTGGACAAGTTCTCTAGGGATGGTTAGTTGTCCCAACTTTTTCTTATTAATGA
>SNQJ01S0021709.1:31407-41543 GCA_010110895.2 Picea sitchensis | reverse complement strand
AACCAAAAAGGGATAATAGAGGGAGGGGGGAGAGAATTAAGAGTTTTTATACATTCCTGTGGACAAATTGTATATTGCGGAACTCCAGGCGCTCTTTGAAACTCGCCGAAAATTCAAAAAATGATTTTGAGGCCGTCAATCCGATAACCCGCAATGTAAAAAGTGTGCAAGTATGGAACATGGAAACGCTGGTCGGGACTTGCTTTCGCTAAGAAAGATCTTCTTTGCATGTTTCTGGACAAGTTCTCTAGGGATGGTTAGTTGTCCCAACTTTTTCTTATTAATGACGATTTTTTTATGCTTGTTGCATGGTGTCGTTCTAGTATTAAATATTTGGTGTTGAATATCTGGAAAGAAGTACAGGGATGGGCAGAATAGGAAATAGTGACTAGGACTTGGAGTTTTCATCAACCCGCCAACGCGAGGATCCAAAATACAGTCACAAGGTTTCTCCAGAGGACGTAAGGCCCCGACGGCCAAATTGTATAGTTTGGAACATTTCAATGCATAATGTGTAACACAGAAGAGGGGACGATGTCGGAGTCCGGTTGTCAATTTGTATATAGCGAAGCAGCGGACGCCAATTATTTCATACCAGTGTGTCCAATTGTCACTAGTAAGAGAATATTTAATGTATATTAGGAAGGACGCGAAGTTGGTGGGGATGGAAGGCAATGGTAGATAATTTGAACGAAGTTAATGTATACGAAGAACCCGTGGTGGAATTGTAGATCACGGATGTTTTGAATTCAATATGTATATAACAAAACAATAAAGAACCGAGTTCGTAAGCACCAATCGGGAAACAGCGGCCATAAAATTGGCTAAGTATGGAAAGAAAAAATAGTCGGTTAGATTCATCATGTGAGGATATAGATGGAGATGAAGACATGTCAACCCGCAGACCCTAGAACCAGATATCATAGAAAGGTGACTAAGTATATATACAGAAAGCGATAACAGACGGGAAGAAGAAAAGGTGAGTTCGTATGCACCAGCCCCGCAACCGCGGCCATACAATTGACTAAGTATGGAAAGGAAAATGTGAATAGATGCTTCAACACACCCACCCCTAGTTATATAGCTAGTTCTAGATGCAAATGCATATCCATGCCTTACGATTGATTGAATGAATGACCAGAGTGTCTCTCAGTAGGATAGGAGACCCTATGATCTAGATGAGTTGCTCTTGTTTTGTTAGCCCAGCTAAGGGTGATTTAATCAGTTTCAAAGTTCATCCAATGGCTTATCCTAATCCAAGCAGCCGGTCGGATTCGTCATGTGAAGATATAGATGGAGATGAAGATATGTCAGCCCACGAACCCTGCAACCGCCGATCATATAAAGATGACTAAGTATAAAACCATAAAGCGATATTGGATAGGAAAACAAAAAGGGGAAAAGGGATAAGTATCTGACAGTCGAAAAACCTTTTTTTTTCATTTATTAATGGCAATGTTTTTGAACCCCTGGTGGGTTCTTACTAGTAAAAGCATAAACTACAAATCACTGAAGTTCTTTGGTTGCAAGATTTATATGATGGAACATGGGACATAGGTGTTGGATACTGCCAACCCGGGGCCTGGTGGATTGATAATTGGCTAAGTATTGGCCAAGAGAAAGGTTTGATATCTATTTTAATAGTATTCATACTAATATGTATTATTGGAGAAAGTTTTGATATTTATTTGAATAGTATCCATAATAATATATGTCAATGGATTGTTTCTGTTTTAAATGCAAATGATCTCCCAATTTGCAGGATTCTCTTTGGTTCGTAAATTTCATTGAAACCACAAAAGTTTTGACTGCAAGATGTATATAACGCAACAAGAAACATGAATTTTCATTGTGGTTTCAACGAGATAAACTCCTTATCATCTATTCATCTTGTATTCCTTGCAATGACATGAGAAAATTTCAACTCTCCATAAACATTAATATCTAAATTAAATTAAATGTAATGAAAATTTGGTGTGATTTAAGTAATTAAGGCAGCTACAGTTTTTCCTTTATTAATGCCAAGCTTCAAAACCCCTGGTGAGTTATCACTAGTTAAAGCATAAATTGTAGATCACGAAAGTTGTTTTATTGCAAGATGTATATGACGGAACAAAGAACATAGTTGTTGAATAGTTGTTGAATATCGGTGACCAGATAATTGGCTAAGTTTTTCCCAAGACGAAATTTTTATATTTATTCCAACAGAAGAAGCTGCAATATATGCAAGATATTGAACAGGAACATTGCGTCAACACTTGAGTTGCCTTGTTGTAAGTCATTAATTCATTCTATTTACGGGACCCAAAGAATGAAAGAAGGATGGGTCCTCCAATTTCTTTCTTTAAGTATAGGGCCCGCGACACATAAGTATGGCCTATGACAAATTATTCTTCAATGTAAAATGTAAGCAACGAACATAGTAGCCTTTATTTAAATTGAAGTAGTGATGAGCATAAAAAAAATATTGTCGTCCATGTTTAACGACACATAGGGAAAAAAGGTACAAAATAAAATGAAAAACAATACCAGAGATTGGAAAACACTTTAAAAAAAAAAACCGCAATTATTCTATATTCAAATAATATGGGTTACAAAATACAATTGAGATTATTTGCCACAATGATTGCGATTTGGCCTACCACTCGTCAAAAAAAATATGTACATTGATGAAGCTTGTTGACAGTTTTCTTGACAATCAAATCCTTTATTCGTAAAAAATGAGTTGAATATCAATTTCCGGTCTTGGACTTAATTGGTGCTGCCAACTAGATATATCCTAGTTTTTTGAATAGATTGTCTTTTCCAGATATGGCATGCTTGCAATGGTTGGTTATTCAACATTCCATTGTTTGTCAAGTATTAATTTCCCTCTGCCATTGAAAACTTGGGGTTTAAGGTTCTTTCCTTGCAATGTTCCTGACCATTGACATTCGAGACAAATTAGAAATGTGATCCAGGCCAAATTAAAAGTTGAGGGAGTTGTTTTATGTGACATTAGCTATGGGACGGGAAAAAAATTCAAGTATGTTCTGACTGCTATTCTCCCTATATTCGATCATCTGTTTGGTTGAAAAGCTTGCCTGAATATTTGTATGTTGAACTTCTTTTTTTTATTACAGTAAATTGGAACGAACGTGCAAGCCAACTGCAAAATGTTATTCTATTGAAGTCCATGGCTTCTTTGGGTAGCACAGGTATTACAAGTGTATCAAATGTTGTATAACGCATCAACACAGATCTGGAAAGTGTATCAAATGTTGCATATCACATCAAAATATATCTTTTGTCGTAGCAGTGGAAAATATGGTGGCCCACAAAAAGGTCTGGAATGTTCGGAGGTGACGCCAAATATGTAGAGTCTACAATTACATCCAGAGGAAACCGAACAAAATTTGACAAAGAACATGGATTTCGGTCAAGTAAATTACCACACCCAGAAGTAGCTCAACAAACTTTGAAATAGAAACTTTTGTAGTGATAATATGTCGGTTTATCCACCCATACAGTTTATGTTACCCGCCTCTGGTTACATTCGCAAATGGAGTAATATTTTGCATCGTTTACAAACATCGCAGACCATTTTGCAAGCCACGGTAAGTGCGACACCCTTAAGGAAGAGAAATTCTTGTGTGATCTGCAGAAATCGATACACTTGACAAATCTATGTTGTTGGAAGAAACTATATACTTCAACGAAGAATTATTTTGCAGGTGACATGAAAATCCATTACAACTCCCAGCAAGAAAAAAAAAAGTTCAACAAACAAATCTCCAGGCAGCCTTTTCAACCTACCAAAGCATCGAATACAGGGAGAAGACCAACCAGAAGATCCTTATTCTTTTTTTTTCCTCCTCTTTGAGTTTATGTTGGATAACAAAGTTTTTTTTTATTCAAAGCTCACGTCACATAAAACCAGTCTCTCTTCTTTCATCTGGGCCTCAATCGCATCTCTAAGTTGTCTTACATGTCCATGACCAGGACCATTAGAACGAAGGCATGCTAAAGCACAACTCTTTTATAATAGAGAGAAATGGAAACAAGTGTTTAAAAGAAACGTTGGATGATCTTCTGTAGATTTTGTGTTAATTCATTTTAATGACAGATGTTCTCAATATTTTCACTTATTAATGCCAATCTTTTCAAATATGTACGTTGAATACTGACTAATAGCATGTATTAACATTCCCATATCCGATCAGATTCTCAAATTTGACATCTAAGATATGCACAATATTAAAGGGGGACATGATGTCAAGGCCTCTGTGGGTGACACGTTCGTGCACTATGCTGAAGCCTTTAAGAAAACCAAAAGAGCCAATTTTTTTATTTTTTTTTTGCAAATTCAAAATGCAGGCAAAAGAAATTATGAGATCCCATAATATTCTCTTGTCTATTCATTTTAATGGGATATGTCCTCGAGATTTTCACTTATTAAAGCCAATCTTTTCAAACTTGTCTGGTCGGTTGTGACTTTTCAAAGAATAATTAATGTCTATTGGGACTGGCGGAAGGTAGCGGGGATGGACGGGAGCGACAAATGCTTTTAAATTTTCTGAACCCGGAAACGCATCAACCCGCCAAACTTTGAAAACTCGACTAAGTATGGAAAGGTAGGTAGGATAGACAAACTCATCACAGGCAGAGGCACGGTTGCGACTTTGAGGAGTGCGGGGTCGAATTGTAGAGCATGAAAGTTATGGGTGCAAGATGTATACACTGAAAATGAGCTATCATAGTTCGATAGCAGCTATCCGTGAAACTACGTCCATAAAACTGGTTAAGTATGCAACCGAACGACGGTTGGTCAGAATGACCACAGAAACGTGAGAAACTATAGAACCAGAAACACAGTTTACAAGAGGGAAAAAAAAGGGAGAGAACAACTATATCGCTCACACAACAAAACTTACTCTCATAACTATGAAACCATAGTAAGAGATAAACCATGGAAAAAAACATCGCTAGCTATGAAATATAGTTTGAGGCCGACAAACTCTGGTTCAACGCGTAAGAGATGAAATTTACATCGACTGCAAAAAAAATTGTATGTTATTTTATCTTAATAGAATTTTATGGAGAGTCCACTGCAAAAGAATGTAACAACAAATCCAACTGCGGATGAAACATCCCAACATTGCAAACCCTAGGCAAACAAGAACAAGAAGCAAATAAAAACCCATTTAAGAAGCACCAAAAAGCCCAACTGCAACCACAGGACCCGAACCATGCAAAATCGAATCAAACAACAATAAACAGCACATAGCGAACAAACAAGAAAGCAACAACCAGTCCACCATGAGTGAAACAGTTCCAATCACAGTTGCAGAACCCCAAACGTGCAAACTGCAACAACACAAACAACCAAACAAGAACAACAACAACAAACAATTAAGAAATCGGTGGAGATGCAAAAAACAAGCATGAACCAGTGAACCAACAATGGCGCTGAAGAATATAAATAAATAAAACGAAAGAAAATGTATTGTAAGAAGCCTGCTAAGTAAACATTCAATGCTTCCAATCCTGTTAGGTAAACATTTAAGTCTTTCAGAAATGCTCTATAAACATTTAAGAAAAAAATGCAATGTGGCAAGTCTCTGACGTATCCCAAAAAATTATTATAATTTATGTAACAATAGTTCAAACAATAGAGAATGTATTCGAAGGCCAAACTTTGGATATGCCAGCATATCAAACATTGCCATAAATTTACCTAGCAGAAAAATGCTAAACCAAACATTCAAACTAATTTTAGCATTAATCCACCTTTGACCAATGCATAAGAAAATATATGATTCAAAAAGACCATATACAATCAAATACTTTGGATATGCCAAAATATATAACATTGGGAATAGCAAAGCCGACAATAAGACCTCCATTTCATTGTCCAATTAGATCATGACAGATATGGTACTTTTTATTATATAAAATCGATTTTTTCAGTTCCCTGGTTCCAACAATAGATAATATGCAAATATTTATGGTCAAAGGACAAACTAATATGAATTCAATGAATTATTGATCGTTGCAGTCCCTCTATGCCTACAGCAGGGACCAATAAGTGGAGGTGTGTCAATAAGGGCATCTCATTCTCACTCTCCATCCCCACATACAACATCATTTATAATGTTTTCACTTTTAGAAGGTACTCTCCTTGTAACCTGGGATTTATACAATGTGGGTTATCAATGTAAACTAACTTTTTCCTTATTTAAGCTCAATCCATTTGTCTTGATTTTCTTAAAATTTATATAATGTGTACTATGATTATTTATATAATGTGTACTATGATTGTAAACTAGTTTATTTTTCTTTTTAATATCAATCATTTTCTTTTTTTAAATAAACCTTTCATTTAATGTATTGAAATGACAAACCTTCCAAATTATTTATTTTGATAAAAAGAACTAGCTATCTACAATACTAATTGAAATACTAATTGAAAATTTCAATCGTTGTAACCTTCGAAGATCCTCTCCATTAATTAATTGTATGTTGTTTACTATGCATATACCTCAAGAAACATGTGAGGAAAATATACCTCCTCTATGTGAATGTTAGGAAATTCTAAAACATATGTCAAATGTTGTAAATAAAGGATGCATTAATGATAACTTGGTAGCATTAGTGATATCTTGGACAAGCATCATTAACCAAATCCTTCTTTTTAGAAAAATTAAACTAACAATTAAATTATAAAAGAAATCTCTGGGATTTAGCGCCCCAAACTTGTTGAGGTATATGCCTAAACCAACGGGAGTGTGGCTACGATTTCTCTGAGGTGGGAGATAATTTTGTCGAGAGATAACTTTAAAATGCAGAGGAAGAAGACTGTTTATGCGTTGAGGATAGACTATCAAAACGTTGAGGAAGAAGACTATAGATGTGTTGAGGATACAAATAAAATCACTGAGTATAGGATATCAATCGTTGAATAGTGATAAAGCTAATTCTTTGAGAAGAGGTGAGAATAGTTGTTGAGCAGAGACAAAATGAATCGTTGAGAAGAGATAAAACAAATCGATGAGCATGGAATAATAAAAATGCTAGCAGAGATAAAAACTTAGGCAAACCAATATCAACGCGTAGGGAAGTCTCACCCTTTTGTTTTTTCTTTGTTGTGTAATAAATAAAAACGAAAAATCCAGGCCATCCATTCTTAACACGTAGGGAATCTTAACTCTAGTTTATCCTTCCAGTGTAAAAAAATGAAAACATAGGGCCTTCACGCATCCTTATGGCAGAATTAAAACAACGTAGAGTGAAATCTATGGAGGATGATTGCAAAAACACAGAGTGATCTAAGTAAAATAGTTGGTGCAAGGATAATTGTTGGAAGATGCCCAAGGACACTCACCTTACCACGAGAGGCTAGGAAATGGATGATATTCTGGAAAAACGCCCAAGATAAAATTGTTTTGAAGGAAGCAAAATGCAACGACGCCTCAAAATTTGAGGGAAGGTTCAGATGGATCCACTGTTAAACAAGCACTGAGTAATGAGGTAGAAATTCGCTTCGTAAAGGTGGATAGAACTGTCGAGAAGAAAAAGGTGTTGTGCATGCCTACCTTCCCCAACAGGCTAGGAACGGATGCTCAAAAACTCAGAGATGTAAGGGAGGAAACGTTGAGCAATAAGGATTTAGTGGGAACTATTAAGCCAAAAATGTTGGGAAGGGCTCTTAGTTCGCAGGGGATAAAAGAGATGGAACACAGCAAGGCGAAGGGAGAGGTTGGGAAAAAATACTTGGGGCAGAGATAAACTAAAAATAAAAACTGATCAAGGTGTGAGGGCACAGAGCCATGCCCCTTCCTCAATGCAGAAGAGTATAATTACAGTCATAGATCCAAATTCCTAAATTTAAAGTAGGGGTTTGTCGGGGCAAAAACAAGAATTAATTATCGATCCATCTTTACACTTAGAGAAAGGGTTGTGGGAAGGAGACATCAGTTGAAATTCAAATCGAGAGGGGAAATCCATTTAAAAACATTTAACTAACCACATAAGGCAAGCTTGTCCAGCTATATCAGAAAACCATTTCAAGCTCATAAACATATAATTCCACATATAAAACATTTAACTAAATTGCAACATCAACTTTTACACATGCATACCGTAACCTAAGAAAAAGAATTTGAAGTTGTTGTCTTGCATTTTTTCTCCATCCATCTCCTTCTTGCTAACCACTGAGACCTCACTAGTGTTGGACACACCTACCACACTTAGAGGGAGGGGTGAATGAGTGTGGGGATCTTTTTCCCAAAACTTCCCTCTTACACAAAAACTCCTTAGTTAACATTCAACATTTTCTCATTACTCATTGTTGTCATTTATAATCATCTATATGTGAATACATATCAACAACATATATCAGCAACATATCATCAACAAATCATCTCCACAAGGAACACAAAGAACACATGATGTATGTACAATTTTTCTTTTTATTATGGACTTCAATCCAGGGGTTTTTCAGCAAAAACTAAATAGAGTACAACTCTACAAGAGCACCATCTCTATATGCAAGACTCATCTTACATTCTCAGCACTGACTGAGATGAGGCAACAATCCTCAACAGATATCAATCTGTCAACATAAACAAGTGCATCAACCATGCACCAACCTGTGCCAAACAACCTATAATCAACCAGTACCATAAACAAGTGCATCCAACCATGTACCAAGTATATACCAATCATGTGTCAAATACTCATCAACAATGAATCATCAATATGTACCAACATCATCAACTATACACCTAATTTATGTGCCAACTCATCAACTGCTTGTCTCGACCATGAGTAGTTTTGGATTAGTCAACAACCCCAACTTGAAATAATCATAACTTTGTACCTATAATGAATAAAGATATGAAACTAATACAAAATGTTATTCAGTGTGTTTTATGCAATTAATCCGGGTGGAACTACTTGGAACCTCTCAAAAAAGGAGTTATAGCAAAAATGACATACCTTGTTGAATTTTGGCTTATTCTAGAGAGCGACCTTGTAGAGCGTGCCCCACACAAAATATTCGTTGAATTGATATGAAACTATTACAAACCATACTAAAGACTGTAATATAACTAAAAAAAATTCTCTCACTAAATTTGGATCTATTATGAATAAGTTATGATGTTTTTACCCGAAACACCTGTTTTTGACTAGTTTCAGGACTAGCCACAAACCCTATTGTACACGGAGTGTAACTCCAAAAATACAAGGACCCACAAGCTGAATTTTTTACCATAGATACTTGGGTATGTTTTCTCAATGGCATAGAAATTTCACGGTCTGAATCATTATAGAAAAAATGTTATAGAGAAAATGGTGAGATGACCTGTAAATAACATACCTTAGAAAGCATCATCAAAAGAATTTATCCTTCCTTGCATTTCGGCCTTTTTTTCTTCACCTTTCCTCCAAATTTCGGCTTAGATATCCTTGGTTGCCTCAGACACATATAGATATTCAATATTCTCAAGTGTGATTAAAATGAGATAGCCTTGCCTCTTATTTATACTCTCTACGTAGCTTCCTTAAAAACATCTTCTAGGTCACTTAGCCCCACTTTCCTTATTTTAGGGTTAACCCACTTCTAATTTCTCCATTAAATTTATTATTTGAATAATTTATTTTTTATTCACTTTGAATTATAGTACACTCATAACTTCACTTTATTATTTACCTTTTAAAATCCCTTAAACCACTTTGACTACTTTGACCTTTTGGGGTTTCTAGATGACATGTGAGGGTCCTCCAACTTCGTAAGTCCATAACTCTCAAACCGTGAGGAGTTATGTGATGTTCCACATACCACCAGAAATGGCATGACATATAATATTCATATAGAATTGTATTGTATGAAAATATATCATAACTCATACCGTTACCCATCAAACAAACTTGGGTGCATTACCTAAACCTGGGGTCTCTAACTTCTCATGGCCATAACTCTCTAACCATGAGGATTTATGTGACATTATACATACCACCGGAAATGGCATGACAAGCATTATATATATAGGATCGTTTCACCAACAATTTCCTTGATCTTCATCTTGTTATTCCACATACAAGCATGGGTCCTCCAACCATTCTTCTAGGATAACTCAATCCGCAAAGCGTCT
>SNQJ01S0021709.1:1798-13861 GCA_010110895.2 Picea sitchensis | reverse complement strand
ATGAGAGTTGAAGCTCTTATTTATACAAATCTTAGCAGGTAGTCGGTAACTAGATAAGGGCAACTGCCAGTCACAAGGAATCCGAAAAAGAATGATGGGGCAGCTGTGGACTACAACTGTTATCTCATCCCTTAGAGGCTCGGCCATATGGGGACCCATCTTATCCTTTATTACGGATGACATAGACAAAAGTAGATAAGAATCCTATCTTTTACACTGTGGAGTTCACGGAACCCACGTACCGTTGGGACACCACTGTCAGCCCGATAGACATGAATTATTACAATCTTTATTTTAATGGCAGACAAACTTTATTTACAAAAGAGGACAATGGGTGCATCACGCTTCTAGCATATTCTGAATATTATATTCAACAATAGAGTCAAAAGAGAATTCACTGTTATATTCATGACTGGATGGAGGAGAACTGTGATCTGATGAGAAGGGAGGAAGCCCACTGAAACACCTGTAGAAAGGTGATCCTTCCATTGCCGGTATTAATTCATTTTCAAGAACGCACAGGTTACCATAATATTGACTTGAAATTTTGTAGCAAGGAGGTTCATATGGTTTAGTAGGGAGATAATGCAGATCACTGCCCATGTATGAAAGGTTGAAGACAAACCATGCTTCATGTTGAGCAGCTTCACATACTTCTACATGAAACCATATCTTAAAGGCTTATTTGTCAGTATTACTGAAGAAATCTGCATCTCTTGGACAGTATGTCCAAAATAATAGATACAGCCATCCTGACCATGAGTAATAGTAATCTTTGAACAGATCACATTCGAATGTCAGCCAACAACATCCATCATATTTAATCTGATGAAGAATTGTGCAATAATCTTCATATGTCAAGGTAGGAGAGTAAAGGCTGATATAGACTTGTCCTTGGTGTGGTCCACCAGTCATTATTCCTCTGAAGAGATCTCTATTTTCTCTAAAATACCTGCCAAAAGATTCAAACCCACTATATTTCTGTATCCATAGTTCTAGAATACGTAAGCAAGCTGGATTGTTTTTTACATAGCTAACTAAGCACTCAAAACAGTAACCATATGTACACTCTTTGCAAACTAAGATCCATTTGAATCCTAGTGGAGGAGCATCATTGAAGCTCAAGGAGGATGAAGCCATTTAATTGTTTTATCTTCTTTCTTAACTGGTGCGGCTTCTCTTGTTAAAAGATCTGCAACACAGTTTTCTTTTCCAGGCTTGTATTGTATGTCAAAATCATAACCATCAAGCCATAAGCTCCATCGCAGAACCCTGTTGTTTCCCTGTTCAAGCAATCTCTGATTAGTCAACATTCCATTCATATGCTTTAAATCAGTTCTTACAATAAAATGGATAGGTTTAAGAAACATCCTGAACTTTTTTATTCCATTTTTTACTGCAAGAATCTCTTTATGAGAAGAGGGATATTTTGCTTCAGTTTCAGAGAAACACCCAGAAGTATAAATGCATACTTCCTCCAACTTTGAACCATTCTTCTGGAGAAGTACTGCTGCCCATGTTTCATGAGAGGCATCAGTTTCTAAGATTAATTGCAATGATAGGTCTGGAAGATGTAGCTTGGGTAAGTTCTGGATTTTTTGCTTGATTATCTGGACAGCTTGGGTCATTTTATAGTTCTAGGGTATAGATTTACTCAATCTTTTTTGTAATACCCACACATCCTTGGCTTGGTTCTCATAAAACTGGCGGATATAATTTAAGCAACCCAGAAACCTTTGCAATTGCTTTGTATCCAGTATTTCATCAGGAAACTCTGTAAGTTTCTTCAATACATGGTCTTGAAGTTCTACTTCTCCTTGTGAGAGTATAAGACCAAGATATTCTATCTTAGTTTGTGCCCAACATAGCTTTGACTTACTGAGCACTAAACCATGCTTGAACAACAAATCATAAACAACTTGTAGATGCTGTACATGTTGCTTCATATCTAAAGAACATATTAACAAGTCATCAATATATACAATGACAAAATTGAGGTGTCTGAAGATATTATCCATTCTTTTCTGAAATTTAGAGGGAGCATTCTTCAGACCGAATGGCATAACTCACCATTGATACTGTCCTTGAGGTACTACAAAAGCAGTCTTATATCTGTCACTGGGAACAATACCAATCTGCCAAAATCCACTCTTTAGATCAAACTTGTTGAACACATTACATTTCCCAATTTTAGAAAACAATAGTTCCTTTGAGGGCAAAGGGAATCTTAAAGGTAACAAAGCTTCATTTAACGCTCTGTAATTAATAACCATCCTTGGTTTTCCCCTCTTTTGTTCACTATGTTTATTCACATAAAATGTTGGACATGCCCATGGACTTCTACTATTTTCTATTAGTTTTCTCTGCAGTAATTCTCCTATTTCCTTTTTGCAATATTCAAGTTCTGTAGGAAACATATGATTTGCAGATGCCTTTTGTGGTCTGGGAACATAATCTTCTTTATAAGGCAGATTCACAAAATACTTTTCTCTAGTCCAGAATGCATTAAGATAGTCAGAAGTGCAATCATTTTCAATTTTTTCTTTGATTTCTTTGATCATATCTGATCCATGCTTATTGGCATTACTGACTATCTTCTGTATTCTTGCAAGGATACTAGCAGAATGTTCTATTTGCTTAGTTCTTTTGTTTACTACAATTCTTCTTTCAAAGATAGTTTTGCTTGGTATCTTTAGGGTTTTTCCATTTACAACTAACTGTACAAACTGTTTCCCTACAGTTAGAGGAAGACACTTATTCACAAAGTCTTGGCCTAGTAGGATATCAGAACCAGTATCAAAACTGTACAAGGTTACTGGTATTTTCTCTGTTCCAATATATATTGGGAAATTTGGAGCTATATGTCTGATTTTTAGATCAGTCTTATTGACAACCTTAAACAAAATATTTACAGGGTGCCAATAGTATTCAGGTATGGCTCCATGTTTAGCACATGAGTTCATGGCTCCAGTATCAACCTGTGCATCCAATGTATATTGCAGATATCCTGATACTTTAATATCTATGGATATGACTAATCTGTCATCTAGGCCTTTGACCAAAGTATTTACATGAGGTTCAGTCATTTGTTCTTCATCCTGGAATAATGCTTTTTCTATATCATCATTTCTTTTCTTCTTAAGAAACTCTAATTCTTCCTTTTGTAATTTTAAAGTTTTCCATAAGTCACGAATTAGAGATTCCTTTTCTCTGAATTCCTCTTCAAGATGGAAGATTTCACTATCAAGAGACTCTTCATCTAGATTCGGAGGAGAGTAAGTAGATAGAGATTTTCCTTTTGGCTCATGAATATGTAGACCTGATGGCTTCAAAGTTGGTTCTTTGGCTCGTACAAATTCATCATCAGTAGGGGTGTAATGGTGAATATTCACCACACTTGGCTGATGGATAGCATGAATTTGGGCATTGAGTTGGTCTAACTGGGAAGAGTAGAGGTCAGATAAATGGAACTGACCAGGAGAAAGGGCTGACAACTTTTGTTGTAGCATAGAGTGCTGTGAAAGAAGAGAATTTATGTCTACAGAATACATCATTTTTATTTCTAATAAATTGAGTTCTTCTAGATAAAGGTCATCATCTGAAGAAATAGAATGTGTGGGTGAACCAGGAGGAGAGAGGTCACTTTCATCAGTAACAGAAAGGTATTCACCTTCTGAACGGTGAGAGACTGAGTCCCATTTTGCAGGATCATATCCTGTCAGGAAGAGATCCATAATTTTCGTTTGGGCTCTTGTCTTCGACCGCAGAGGACACTGTGACGCCCAGTGGCCAGGCTTATGACAGATAAAACATGTTTTGGATTTAGCCTTAGCATTGGGGGATCTTTTCTTAAAGAAGTACTTTCTCCTAGGCATAGAAAACCTACGACTGAATTTCCTAGCAAAAGGTTTTCTTTCATCGAAACAACCACATTCATTTTTAAATCCTTTCTTAGAATGTTTCTTTTGATGAGAACATCCAAAACTAGATGTTTCTGTGAAAGTTTCACATACTGAGGCATCAAATCCTAAATGTTTCTTTAAGGATTTGGCAGTTTTTCGCTTCATGCATTCTGTTTGCAAAGCAGTAACAATCTGTTCTTGTAAACCAGCCAGAGATAATGTTTCTATTTCAATTTCTACATCTTCTAATCGTTCTCTGACTAAGTCAGGGACTTTACTAGGCAGAGAGGATAGGTATTTTTGCAGATAAGCAGTATTATTTGGATCTGGAACTTTATACAAAAGTGATTGCATTGTACAGAAATATTTAGGCAACTGTTTAAGGTGGCAGAGTTTTTGATTCATGAATAGATCAGCATAATGACTCATATTAACTTTAATTGAGCCATAAAACTCATGGACGACGGCTTTAACTAGTTCATCTACCGGTCTCTCATGTTCAAGTATCCTGAGTTTACTTTGAGGAGTTACTCTTTCCCACCAGAAATTTAGATTGCCAACAAATCCCCAAGTGATTCGTAATGCAATATCACTCCAGGACACTTTATCTTTATACAATAATTTTTGTGTCCTAGCCCATGATTGCCATTGAAGGATAGTGTTTTCTATTTCTACTTTTCTTTTGCAATCAAAATCAGAAATAGGAGCACTATCAACATGCTTGATGGAAACCGGAGGTTGTCCATCTATATCCATAGGGGATTTCTTAGATCTGGAATATTTGGCATTACACCATTTTCCCATGCAGATTGGGCAGATGGTCTACTAGAAGATTCAGGCTTGCTAGAAGATTTCGGCCTGTCTGTAGCTGGCTTAGATTCACCATCCATCATTTGGATGGATTTACTTTGTACAAAAGAATCATGAGAAAAGATATGCACAGGAGATATATGGTTGTCTGTACTAGCTGTTTTTAGTTGGGCTATCTGAGATTCTAAATCAGAAGCTTGAGTTTTGACCAGTTCCAACTTTTCTGTAGCTAGTTGAGAGACTTCAGCTAATCTAGCTAAAGTAGGATTGGGAAGACTAACAACCAATTGTTTCAAGGTTATATATTTTTGGTCATTAGGAGAGGATGGACCAAAAAGAGAGAATGTAGCATCATTACTTTCTGGAATAAGTATGGGAGAAGCAGACTGAGATTCTTCGTGGTAGGAAGACTTTAAATTAGATATTGCTTTCTCTATTGTATCAATCTTCTCAAGAATAGTTCTTAGCTCTTTCAGAATAGTTTCTTGATTTTTCTCAAGGTGGTCTATTTCAGAATGTAGACCATTCAAATGAGATTTTGTCTTTAAAACATCTTGAGCCGTATCATCTAAATTCTGGGCTAAGCACACAGACTGATAATTAGAATAATTTTGTAGTCTGATGATATCTTGAGAAGGCTTTGCATCTGATTTTCTATATTTGATGAAATCAAGATCTTCTACCATTTCATTCTGGAACTTAGGGACATGATTCCCTGGTCCTAAATGTCTATATGGTAGTTCTGTCCTTTTTTCTTTTCCACTTCTAAGCAAAGGAGAATCAAACATTTTTATGGTTGGGACAGCAAGATCTTGGCATTCTGAACAATCAGTATGCTGACCATGATGCTCAATCTTATTCTGGAATGTCCTGAAATTAGTACGTAAACTAGGACATGGAGCAGTTGCATCAATAGAAGTTGAAGCAGGTTCTTGGGTAGGAAATTTATTTTTACAGTAGTAGCAATCTTTAGAACCTTTCTGATGATGCAATAAATGAGTATCCAATTTAGATCTACCAGAAACCGATTTATATACAGGGGTTCTGGGAGGTGAATGTATAGGTGTTTGTCTAACAGACTCAGATCTTGAAGAACTAGCAGAAATATTAGAGAACTGTCTGTCAAGATCTTGAATTCTCTGACTTTGTGACCTTCCTAGATTTAATACTGATTTACCCACTGCATTAGTAGATATGGTAATTTCTTTTGGCATAGGAGGTTGTATTTTAGCAGAGATGGGTTCATAGTCTACTGACCATTCTTCTATTTCTGTTAGTTGACAAAACCCAAGTGTCAAAGGAGAAACGTTTCCAGGTCCAACCACCACGCTTTCGGAAGTAGCGCGTTGATGTAATTTAGGATTAAGGGTAGGCATGGTTGTGGAAACAAAATGAAGGCAGATAGAAGAATGAAGTTGTGCTATCTTGGATCCTTCGGCCATGTTGAAACCTGCAAACTGTACATAGGCTTGCAATAAAGAATTTATATAAGGATCACAGAGAGATACTTGATAGCGAGGCAAGGCTGAGGACCAGACAGGGCCATTATGCAAAGGGGCTTGGAAACCAGAGATCAAGGCATCCTGAAAGGTATTGTGACTGCAAATGAAAAACACTGATCTCAAGTGTGTGTGTGTGTGTGTATATATATATATATATATATATACACACACACACACACCTTTTTCGAAACAATCATACAAACTATTATTCATTGTTATATGACAAAGATTACTCTAGTAGTGGTTGGATTTCTTTTTACAAGGGTTCTCATTCATGCACTTCCATCATCTTACACTTCTTATACCACAATCACCCAACTCACAAAATTCTTGGAAACTATTCATAAATACATAATATTATTTTTCCAAACAATCATACAAACTATTATTCATTGTTATATGACAAACATTACTCTAGTAATGGTTGGATTTCCTTTTACAAGGGTTCTCATTCATGCACTTCTAGCATCTTACACTTCCTATACCACAATCACCCAACTCACAAAATGCTTGGCAACTATTCATAGATTCATAATATTCTTATATGTATGGCTCTTAACGCACACTAGAAAATTATATAAAATTCATCATAAAATACACATTACCTACACCATCTAAACATGCAGTCCCCCTTCCAAGTTAATATCTCAGTCCATAGCACTACATGGCTCTTATAGGAACTATAGGGTGACCATCACAAATAAAATGCTCTCAAGGAAATTTTATGGGATTCATGTACCTAGGATTTAAAATTTGGTTGTAACTTGAAACCTCATTAATTAATGGGTTAAAACTTAGCATGCAGGAATGGTGGTTTGAACAAAAACCACATTGTCATCATTCAAAACAAGGTGCATTACAAGGATGTGGCTTATATACCAACTCCCATCACCAACATACCTCTAAGTCTATTCCATTCTTGGCTTCCAATACCTAAGTAGTATAACATGAGCTCATAGGATAATTTATGTCACCTAAAAGATTTAGTTCAAACACATTAAAAACTTCAGTTCCATTCTTCTACATATGGGAATGCAAGGAAAATGCAATAATCAGATTCAACATGATCATGCCACAAGGTCATAACCATAAATTCAAATATGCAAACAAGCCACAAAGCATATATAAATCATAAAATAATTTAAACATGTTGCATACAATTTGTTTTTTGATAATAATAAGAGCACTTATCTGAAATTGAAGTTGCCCAACAAATTGACTAAGGGTGAGGACTTTTCGACCCAACCATAGGCTTAGTTTCACATTCCTTTATACAACTGGCCACCCCCTAGCCAAACAATGATACCGCCAGGGTTAATTTTGGGAGAAGATCTTATCAAAGTTTGGCAAAAAGGTATACTCTCATAAGGTAATTTTCATAGGGAAAAACTCCTCATATGATCCTAAGACTCCCACAAACTCTTGGTAGCCCCTCTTGTTGGCTTAATGAACTTCCCCTTCACATCTCCATATTTTTTCAAGGAAACACCTCCTTCATTRTTTCCAGTGCATCCAACAAGGCATTGACTCATTGTCCCAAGTTCCAGAAGAGCCAGAGGTTCCCCATCTAAATTTCTATCTTGAATTTKCTAGTATTTCCTCTCTATTTGTATCAACAACAACTTATCTCTCCTCCTCTCCTATGTTCTCTCTTTACATGCAAAATTTGGTTTGACTACCCATTCATGCATTACCTCACAAAATCACAATTTTCTCTCTTACGAATGGAGTCCTAGGTCATCCACGATTTCCCAAGAAGGTTGTACTCATCCCATGCCTCTCATTCGTTGTTGAGAGGACATTGTTAGCTACCACCTGGGCTTAATGATTGTTGGAAGGAGACACTTCAACCAACCTAGTATTTTCATTAAATGATCTGGGATGGAGGGAAAATCGGTGAAGTGTTTTTCAAATTCAAAATTGGTTTTGGTAAGGGTGGCTTGGAATTATTTACAAGGTAAACCCCCATATTCACCCTCACCATTACCCACTCATGGTATCATGGTCCTTTTAGGTTCTCATCCCTTATTCAATCACTTGGCATTTTCATTAATTAAAATAAGATACATATAAATTGTCCTTGATTTTTCGAATTCAACATGGCATGCTAATAAAATGTTCAAGCTGAAATTAAAACAATACTAAACACAATTAATTACAATTTGTTAGGGGATCAAAATGGGGATATTACAATACTACAACAAGATATAGTTTTTACTATTAAAAATAAATAAAAATTCAAACCAAAATTGGAAAGAAACACCTCCCAACCATGTTACATGAATGAAACCAACAAAATAATGGATCTAGACAATGAGATAATATAGAAAACCAAAATAACTTTCATAATATTTATAGCTAAGTAAACAGGTAAGGGAAGGCCAATGTGAAACCATTTCCCAATGAATTCACAGTTCAACAAAGAGTGTAAGGTAGTGAGGAAAATACACCCGAGAGACAAGACTAAAGAGAATGTCACTCTATGCAAGCTAACCATGAAAAAGAAAAATTGTAAATTTGAGAGGTTAAGACATCAATAAATTCTAAAGATGGAGAAGGAAAACCAAAAACCTATTGGAGAGAATCATAAACCTAGATACATGGGGTAGTAATGATATCACACTAACCCAATGGCTATCTCATGTGAAAAATCTATATAAAAATAGAGAGAAAACAACCCCAAAAAATAAGCATAGGGGAAGAAATAATCACAAAAGAGGATGTGCAGGAGGGTATAAAAAAGGTGGCATTGGGAAAAACAAAATACATTGAAGACTTGCCAGAAGAATAGATGAAATGGTAAATGATTCCCTTAATAGACACCTTAAACCCTACTTAATAGCATAGTCAAAGAAGAGTTCCCAAGCAACTAGGCAACAATTCTCATCTTGCCCATATTCAAAGTGGAATACAAACACAAGTTAGGGAACTACATAACCATCATTATCAATCTAGTGTTTTACAAGATCATGGGAGGGATTATAAAGGCAAATGTGAGCAAATGGCTAGAGGAAAAGGATAAAATATCCAAAGGGAAAGTTATTTTTTAACCAAAGAACTCCACCAGTGAAAACTGCTACTCATAATAGAAAAGACTTGGGACAACAAAGGAATATAGCTATGATGTTGCTTTGTTGATTTCAAAAATTCCTTTGACACCGTATTGAGGGAGAAACTATGAGAGAGGTTAATGGAAATGAGGGCCACGAATGGTTGGAGGGAAAAAAKCATAGTTTATATGACTAAGTAAAGGTCAAAATCAAAACTATAGAGGGTCTTTCCTACATATTCAACAATGACATTAGGGTGAAACAAGGTTACTCCCTCTCCCCATATTAATGTTTGGTGTTTACATAGATAATCTATAGGAATGGATAAACAAGAAAGGTGGAKWAGGGTTGAACATAATAGGGATTATCATAAAGATCTTGTTGTATGTAGATGAAGTGACACAAAATTTAAGACACTAAGGGTCCTATAGGATCACCTAGAGGACTTAGAGTCCTTTTGCATGGAGGTTGGGATGAGCATGAATGTGTGCTACACTAAGATAATAGTCTTGTTGCTAAAAAAATAACAAAGAAACCAAAAATTAGTTTTGAAGGAGATACAAAAAGGTGGGACTAGATTTGAATGAGAAGTAAAGGTGGGATGCACGCATGAGGAAAATACTACAAGGGTGGAAAGAATTAATTTTCCCACTACAAAATAAATGCAAGATAATAGAGGTTAGGGACTAGCAAATGTTACACTCCCTCTTTCAAACACTCATAACCCTAATACTTATTTGTGGATGAGAAGTATGGGGACCAATCATATCTATAAACATATGTAACCAGATTGAGAGAGTAAAAAAACAAATGATAACAAGATGTGTAAGAATAAAAAAAGAATACCCCTTATGAGATACTCCTACAGGAAACAAGCCTATACCCAATATAATTGGAGGCACTAAGAAAATTGATTATGTCAAGACAAAAAATAGTAGTCATGGACAATGACTGGATTCTAATTAAAATCAATGAAGATAAGATAAAAGGGAGGAAGAAACATGGAACCAAAAGAGCACAAATTGAATCAAAGAGTGGGATATATAAGAAGAAATGTACCTTATGGATAAAAAGGTGTTGAGGCATCATGTATAACAATGATGTAGGAAGGGAAAATGGACAAAACACACAAAGAKAAAACTATGATACTACTACATATATAACTTGAATAGATAAGAGGAGATCAAAGTGAAAATTTACTTCAAGCTTAACATTCCATGGCATGAAAAATAGGTAATATTGAAACTAAGAAGAAACTCACATAGGTTGATTTGTAAGACAAGACGATGAGAATGATCCAACGAGTAATGGGAGGAAAGCTTATGTCTTGAGCGTTTGGAAATGGGAAGTAGAAAATGAATTTTTTCTCTAGATACTATGTTTATATTTTGAATGTACTTTTCAAAACTCTAAACATAGTTTAATATCCAAATATTATTCTCAAACTATGACAAACTGTGAAAATCTACATACACAAACTCTTTCTCCTACACCATGTGACATGCTCACAAATAAGGGAGATGTCACATTTTCATATAAGATACTAGTAATCAATATTTCAAGAGGAACTAATGAGAAGTAGAACAAGGTTAGCTAAGAAAATGATGCAAACAAAAAGTAAATGGTTTAGTGTTGAGTCAACAAGATAGTTAACTCTTATATGCAAAGTGAAGATGACTACACTTAATTGAATACACTAAATCCATGATTCAAGCCCCGCCATTACACCAGAAACTCTAGTCATAATTTCTTGTTTTGCTTTTTGTTCTCATAAAAATTGAATACACTAAATTCATGATTCAAACCCCGCCATTACACCATAAACTCTAATCATAATTTCTTGCTTTATTCTCATAAAAATTAAATACACTAAATCCATGATTCAAGCCCCACCATTACACCAAAAACTCTAATCATAATTTCTTGTTTTATTCTCATAAAAATGATACACATCAAGTAAACTTTATTAACTTTATTATCCACATGATAATTTGATAAATCTATCTATTAATCTATTTATAATAATCTATCTATTCCATACTTTTCTTCCTTTACACATATTACATAATTCAAATTGTATTTTTTCACACATTTTTCAAACTTGAATAGTAATCAATATATATAAATGATCTTACAAAAGCCACATTCCACGCACATACCTATTACTTGGATTGATGCCAACAAATCAATTCCAAAATGACTCATTCCTTCTAATTTATTTTTATATTAATATTGAATATGTAAATTATAAATTCGAAATTTTGAATGCGTGGGTATGTTTTGTGAAACTCCAGATGAAACTCGACTCCACCTGGGAGAATGTGAATCCCACTCATTAAATGAATGTGAATATAATATTAAAAAATTCATTTCATAAATTATTAGTCTTTGCCTCCAAGATTTGGTGAGAATTTTTTGTTTGATTCGAGAAAGAAAGATGATAAGGTGTTAGCATTAACTTCATTAACATATAAAAATATAATAAAATAAAATATTGCTTCATGGTCCAGTATCTATTTCCTAGCCTCCATCACAAAATATTATATTTAATATTATAAATAAATTTTAATTAATTAAAAATTTGAAAAAGTTTGGACATAGACAGTTACATTCTTTTTTCCATTTAACATTTGATAATGAAATCTATCTATATATATATAGATTTCATTATCAACTGTTAAATGGAAAAAAGAGTGTAACTGTATTGTTTGTTTTTTGTTAGTTTGTTTATGATTTGTGGGATTAGCTTATAGCTTGAGAAACTATTATTCAAGTGCATTTAAGTCATCAAAATCATTA
>SNQJ01S0021708.1:62120-79854 GCA_010110895.2 Picea sitchensis | reverse complement strand
GACGAAGGAGGTTTTGGAACATGAGAAAAAGGAAAGGATCGAGGACATGTGGACTTTGGAGGCCTAGTGCACCCATCTCCAAGCTCAAGAACTTATCCTAAGTACCAAAATGTGGCCTCAAAAGAGGTTGATGTCATCTCTTTACAATTTTCCTTATGCAATTTCAAATTTTATTTAAATTAAATAATATTATATTTGTAAAGGGGTAAGATAAGAGTTGTTGACCCCTTGTCTTATGTTTTACCCTAACTTATGTGGAAAAACTATGTCTAAGACATTTTGTATAAATAGAGATCATTTGAATGTCATTTCATATCATAACTCTCCCATTGTGAGAAGTACTTGGCTGGAATTTTTGTTATACTTGAATATTCTTGGTGTCTTTCTCTCTTGCAAATGATTTTTGGTGTGTCTCTTGATGAATGAATGAGCTAGGGTGGTGTGCACATCTTGGAGAATTTCTTTCTTTCTATTGGATGGTAATTTTCTTGGTGAACTAGGGTTTGATCTCTCTCTTTTTTGGAATTGGTAAGGAAAAATATGCATTTGTTAGCTATTTATTCCTCTTTCTTGGTTATTGTTTATTGAAACCCTAGAAGGATTATGTTGGATATACCCTCAAATAATATTCATCTAATTTCCTAAGTTTACAAGTCATTTTGTAAGGGTTTCTAGGAGGAATACGAGTATGTATACCCTCCTAGATTTTACCCTAGTTTGGTTGGCATACCCTAGGGAATAAGAGTATTTGCACCCTTAGAGACCTTGTGGATACAAATTATGTTTAAAGACTCCATTAACCCAAATATTAAAGGCAATAATATGAATTTTTCATTGGATATATAAAATACTTTCCTCGGTAAATGTGAAAAATCATTCTTTTGAGATTGTCTAATTTGGAATAAATTCTATACTTTATATGCTTTGTTGAGCCACCAGGGCATCTCAATTTTCTAAGTATTTCTTGCTTATATTATAAAATTTCATATATATCCATTAGGGCTGCATAAACCCTAATACATTTTCATTAATAACTCACTACTCAACCGTTGAAATTTGCTAAAAGTTTTCCACATTAATCTACTAAGGCTAGCGCACTTTTTGGGTGGATTTTTGGCAAGTTTTGACGGTTGATTTCTCTGATGTAATAGATTGTTTGTTACAGCCATAAGGCTGATAATTACTTATGCAAAACGTTTTTACAACAACCTTACATTGTTGCTAAATTTTTATGCTATCTTCTTGAGCTAAAGTATTCAATTTGCTAGCTTGTCTCTTGTACCTTTCACTAGAATTTGAGAAAAATTATTTTGCAACTGTCATTATCATTTTTTTGTTGATATACATCATTGTTTACTTCTGCAATTAAGGACAAGAAACCTAAATTGCTTGTCCAACTAACATTATACGTATATACATGGCTTGTTCTTGTGTCTCGGGTAGGTACAATCATCCTTTGTAGGTACTCATACTTATTAGCAACCATTGGCTACCACCAAGACTCTCTCTCAAGACTTTATGAACTCACCATATTGACCTATAGGGGGAACCTCCTTCATCTCTTCACTTTCATTTTTATTTCCCCGAGGGTCATTGAGATTCCCCCCTTGAGGTGATTCTTTCATCTCTAAAGTGACAGTAATCCCTACCTAAGGTGACAGTGGGTAGGTGTTCTCTTAGTTGTCTCCATTTGGTATTTGGGTCGGGATTTTCCCAACCTACAACTTGTGCGATAAAACTTTGTACTCCATTCATACCAAGTGAAGTAGTCGAACTAACCAAATTCACGTATGACAAAGTGTCGAGCAAGAGTATGCAATAAAAAGTGAAGAAAATGCTAGTGACTGGGGGGGAATCATATTTTAGTTCTCACACAAACTCCAATAATAGGAAATATTAGTGAATATATGGTTGCCATAGCCTTCGTTGGCTCCACTATCATGAACACCACATAATATATTGTTTGAAAACTACACTAAAAAAAACTAGAGAAAGAAGCAAGGATCAAGGAGTTGGAGAAGCTTCATCAAGTAAAGATCGATGAGGGAAGCCTTCAAAACTTCAAGGAAAGCAGAGAGAATATAAAAAAAAAGCTAGAGGAAGATATAATCGACATGTATTCCCACCTACACATGTTCCAGGATGTATCCACCACCATCACCGATCAACAGAACAAGGTAAAAGCTAAGAATACACTAATGAACACCATACAAGAGGGTATAGATGATATAGATAGGTGGATTGCAAAAAATATTGATGCACCAGTCAAAATGTCTCTCCCTTCAAGCATGAAAAAAAAAAATATCTACTCATTTGAGTGTTTCTAGCAAGTTGGACAAACGTCAGACATAGAAACGTGGTTTGTTCGTGCTTGCAAAAAGAAACACAAGAATCAATCAAGGTATTATGACTCCCCTAGTTATAAGAGCTTGGAAAGAAACTCATAATGGAGGAACTGGTTGATAAAATAAAGTATGACACAAGCCGCAAGAAAGAAGTCATTGAATCAATCACCAGAGTAACAATGGACTTGATTGAGAAACATCTCATAGAACCAACCAAAGTTCATAATACTATTGAATCATTTATGGCAATGTTATCGAAGGACATACATACCCTTAAAAACAACACAACATGCATGCAACTTCCCTTGAGGAATTAACATACCATCGAATATCAACACTGTATGATCAACTGGAAATGTGGAAAACATATATCTGGGACAAGATTCCATGATAAAATAAAAAATAGCAATTTGAAATTGTTGTCAACGACATCCTATTTTGTCTCTTTCCAACTACTGTCAGTTTTTCATTTTTACCCCCACACATGCCACAATCCTTGGCAAGGACTCTGAAAGGTCACCTTTTGTAACAATTTCTTTTGGGGGAATACAAGAATTCATAAGGGAGTTAGAAAAAATGGTATAAATATGAGAAGAGATCCACTTTGAAGGGGCTCTTCAAGCTTCATATACACTAGAGAACTCTTTTTGGGGAAAATACTTGGTTAATGAATATTGAGAATCCCTCAAGATTGGTTTTATAAAGGAGAGAATAACTTGCATATGTTGGTGTTTCATTGTGAACTATTTCAGGAGGAATGTATGTTGTTCATATGTGTTGTAAGGATACATTTTCTTATAGAATAATCTAATGCAATCTATATCACTTTCACAATTTTTTTATTCCTCCTTATCTTTTATATGTCTCGAGCATATGAGTTGTGATGTATGTGGAAAATATAGTTTAGAATTTTCTGATTATATATTTTGCATGCATGTGTTTCTAACTCGGTGCCTTCATTATAGCTATCTGAGTGAAGTTTTTAGCAGAGTTTAGTTTCATTGCAACTCATTCGGTTATTATAGCTCACTCCTATTTAGAATAAGATATAATAAGATAGAATTAGATCAGATTCATTTTCATACATAGTCTTCATCTACATATTTACATTGCATAACCATCCATATTCACTCTCATAACCAGTAATGGAAGCTAGGATAGAATATGTATTCGTCTGCTAAACCAAACAATGCATAGTCTAATTGGGACTACGTATCGAGAGTACCCCTTACTGTTGTTGGTAAATTATGCCCTATCAACACACCCCCATACCCAACATCCCCCTCCAACACCTACAATATATTGACCCTATTTTTCATAATTTTAAAATCCCCTTTATGAATGAATGTGATAAGATATCGGTGAACAAGGTGAATCCCCCGTGGGTATCGATGGCCTTTTCTAAAGAATCTAAGAAAAAGGATTTAAATGATTTCATAGAATCACACCTAGAAATATTAGATCCATATAGTAAATGAAATGTAACAACAAAAATATTTCAAAATGTTTCCAAGACAGCAAAATAAATTTCATAGCTCAATATTACAATAGTGAAATTCCCTACACTATTTCTAAAAGAAAAAATAGATATTATTCTTTGTTTCTTCTAAAAATATCATCTTATGCTCTATCTATGAAAATAAGGAAAAAAATTAGAGTATGCTCTATTACATTACAATGACTGCAAAATTTTTTTATAGTGTGAATTAAAAAAAAATGACTATAACTACAATCGTTGAGTGTTAACATTGATTAAATAAAGAAAATTGAAGCTGAGTTGAAGACCCAACACATCAGCAAAGAAGGGAAAACAAGGTGTCTTTAGAGTAACATGTGGCAGTTTAAAATTTCCATATGGATATGATCAAAAAACTAATTTCATGTTTCCCAATTCATGCCTAAAAACTAGGCATCAATTATTTCAATCTCCCCGTTGATGTCAATTTTTTTAATTCCCAATAGTAGTCTAATATTATCCAATATATCCTTTGGAATAAACTTATTTAAAATTTCAGTGAGATGATATTTAGATCGACAAAATTTAAAAGAGATGAATTGTTGTTATACAATATCTCAAATGAAATGATCTTGAATATCAATTATTTTCTCTTGTCGTGGAATACTAGATCCTTTGTCATGGATATTATGCTTTGATTGTCACAATAGAATTTGATGGGCTTATAGAATTCGATTCTCAAGTATTCAAAAATTATTTCCATCCAAATAGCTTGTCTACTTGTTGATGATGTTGCAATATATTCTACTTTACCTGTAGATAGAGCAATAGTGAGTTTCTATTTATTTCTCCAAGAAATAATATTTCCTCCAAAGAGAAAATCCTATCCAAAAGTACTCTTTCAATCATCCAAGCTACCTACATAATCTGCTTCTATGTATGCTACAACATCGAAATAATTAGAAGAATTATAAAACAATCCAAAAATTTGTGTACCACTTACATATCTTAGAATTGTTTTCATTGCATGCCAATGAAACTCAAGAGGTCAATGCATGACCCTATCAACAAGGCTCACAAAAAACATAATGTCTAGTCTTGTGGCTATCAGATACATAATACTACCAATCATAGATCTATAAAGAGTGGCATTACAAAGGGGAGTTTCATCTTCCTTCATCAATTTACTCCCAACAACTATGGGAGTTCTCATAGGTTTACAACCTTGCATTTTAAAGTTCTTTAACAAGTTTTCAACATATTTGGATTGACTAATCGATATACCAATAACTATTTTTTTATATTCATACCGAAAAATATTGCATTTCTCCTAAATCAGACATGTCAAATTCATATTACATTGCCTCCTTGAACTTTTTCACAAGTGAGAATCAGGTGGCCATAAATATCAAGTCATCTAGATATAAGAAAAGAATGATGAAATATTATCCCACAACCTTTTTGTACACGACACTCTTAGAAGGACATTTAACAAAGCCATGATCATGAAGATAGTTATCTATTCTAGAATACCAAGCTTCAGAGGCTTGTTAAAGACCATAAAGAACCTTCTTAAGCCTATAAACCTTAACTTAATTACCATTACCAATGAAACCTTGAGGTTTTTCAACATAAACGTCTTCCTTCAAATATCTATGTAAGAAATCAAATTTAACATTCATTTGATAAATTGTTAACTTTAATTGAGATGCAATGGAAAGAAAAGTTCTTATAGTTTCAAGTCTTGTTATAGGAGAATATGTTTCCTCATAGTCAATTCCTTCTTGTTGCACATGTCCTTTTGACAATAATAGTGATTTGTACTTTGAAATGCTTCCATCCATATTAAATTTTATCTTGTAAATCCACTTTACTCCAATAGTGGATTTTCCATGAGGAAGATCAACTATCTCATGTGTATCATTATTCTCAATCTATGACATCTCATTCTCTATGGATTTCACCCATGGCTCATTAGTGAAAGCTTCTTTAAAATTAAAAGGTTCAATATGTGCATAAGAAAAAAAAGTAAAAAAATCACCAACATACGTGGTTGTCTCATATATCTCTTTCAAACTTCTTGTTTTTCTAGGAGGACTAGATGGAGGTGTTGCTTGGGTATCAACATGAGATCTTGTTGTTGGATAATATGAAGATCCCTTTGATGGAGAACTCCTTTAAGGTGAGATTTTGTTTCTTGTTGTAGAGGGATTCATATATTTATCATTATTATCAAATATTGAATTTTAAATATGTGGGTTAATTACTTATCTTCTCCTTCTTTCTTCAGATAAACTCCCCCTTCATCAAAGATCACATATATACTAACATAAATATTATCAATAAATGGATCATAACACCTATATTCCTTGATTTCTTCTTAATATTTAATGAAAAGACATCTCATGAATTTTCCATCTAACTTTTGTCTTTGTTGAGCAGGAATATGAACAAAGCATGTAGATCCAAACAAATTTCAGATGGGAAGCAATTGGTTTTTTACAAAACCAAGATTCATAAGGAGTAGAATTTTTTACCATATTTGTATGACTTATGTCGAGGATATAGATGGCTATATGGACTACATCTACCCAATACATGTTTGGAAAACACATTTCTTTCAACTTACATCTGTCCATCTCTACAATTGTTATGTTTTTCCTCTCCAGTACTCCATTTTGTTTAGTATAAGCTATAGTTAACACCTTATCGATTCCATGTGACTTGAAAAAATATTTGAATTCATTGGAGATGAATTGTCCACCTTATCAATTCTCAAAACTTTCAAATAGTATCATAATTCCTTCTCAACAACTACTTTAAATTTTTGAAAGAGACTAAAAGCTTGAGACTTCTCACTTAATAAATAGACCCAATACATCATTGAAAAACCATCTAAAAAGAGAAGAACAGGCTTTCATGGGGCCATAAATATCTCCATGCACTAAGGACAAAGGTTCATGTGTTTTAAAATGATGATGGGGAATGTTGTCTCTATGCTACTTCACCATTGCACAACCTTCATATACCTTATTATTTGGCTCTATGAATGAAGGAAAACCTCTTACCAAGTTCTTATTTTGCATGAAGGCGAGAGATAGAAAATTATGGTTTTGAAACCTCTTGTGCCATAACCAAGAATAATCAATTTAGGCCTTCATGAAAGCTACATTTGATTCCATTCTTAATAAAAACATCCTATTATATATCATAGGAACTTCATCAACAAGGCCATTGTTGTTAAAAATCTTACAAAACTTTCCTTCAAAGGTAGTCTTGTAGTTTTTAGAATTTAGTTTCCCTATTCTAATTAACTTATTCTTTAAAATTCTAACAAACAAAGTATCATGCACATACAAAATACTTCCATTATTTACTTTTATGGCAAGGGTACATTTTTCCATTACTTCCACCTCATTATCATTGCCAAAATTAACTTTCCTCTTCACACTCTCATCTAACTTTACAAACAAATTTTTATTTCTAGTCATGTGATTTGAGAAAACACTATCTAAATACCATACAAAATCATCTTTGGCATCAAAACTATTACATGTGAGAAACAAGTTTTGAGAGTTCTCACCTTCATATTTACAAAAAATTTCTTGAGAGGTATCTCTTTTCTTCTTTAAAAAAGTAATTTTCAAGATGACCATCTTTATTACAATAGATGCAATGAAAGCAACCTCTATGAGGGTTGTTTCTTCTTCCTCTACCACAACCTCCTCTTCCTTTATATCTTCCATGACCTCTACCTCCTCTGTATGATGAAGAAGAAGAAGTAGAAGCATCATTCATGGCAGTGGAAGATTGTTTCTTGTTGTCGTCAACCTTCAACTTTCTTTAGAAGGATTGATCTTGAGATATTTCCTATTTCTTTTTTAACCCATATTCATGTACTTGAAGGCTTCCAAACATATCAACAAGGGTTAGTTGTGATAAATCCCTTTGCTCTTTTATAACAACAATGATAGGATCAAATTTTTTTAGGAAGACTTCTTAACACTTTTTCAACAATCCTCTTATTCAAGAGATTTTCCATGGGTATGAATAACATTCACAATATTTTATACTCTACTAATAAAATATTCAACACGACTTCTTAACACTTTTTCAACAATCCTCCTATTCAAGAGATTTTCCATGGGCATGAATAACATTCACAATATTTTATACTCTACTAAGAAAATATTCAAGACTTTCATTTCCATTCATACTAAGAGACTCAAAATCGCTTCTAAGAATTTTAATTTTCACAACTTTTACCTTTAGAGATCCTTTGTATGCCTTCTCAAAGGTTCTAAAGGATCATGGGACTTAGTACATTCTGCAATATTTGGAAATATTGTAATCGAAACTCTAGTTTTAAGAATAAACAGAGCTTTGGCATCCTTTTTTAGGTTGTCTTTCAACTCCGTCTTTTGATCAATAGAGAGAGAATTGTAGGAAGTTTGATCAAATGGTTCTGTGTATCCTACAAAAAAAAGCATACATAAATATTGTGAGATAAGAAAAGTTCTCATCTTCACACTCCAGTACTCATAGTTTTCCCCACTGAAAAGAGGAATTTGGTACTAGAGTGAACTGTTATTTTGGGCCATTGTCTCCTTCTCCTTGAAGTGATTTAAAAAACTACAATCAACCACAAATCAAAGCTTTGATACCAATTGAAGAATATGAAAAAAAATATTTAATTGATTTCTTAGAATCACATCCAAAAATATTAGATTTAAATAGTAAATGAAACAACAAAACAAAAATAATTTAGACTATTTCCAAGACAACAAAATAAATTTCGTACAGAGATATATACACCCTACCCTCTTTGGATTTGAACTTGTGACCTCTTAAAAAGAAACATATGTTCTTAACCATTAGACCCACTCAAACTATATCCTAAGAAATTATGATAGATATATTAAAAACAAAAAAATTTGAAATAAACCAAAAAAAATCCATAAAAACAAAAGTGGAGGAAAACCAAATTAAAATGCCTTGGCTTTTAGATACAACCAACAAATGAATGTAATGACTATAGAAGTAAAATCCGTAACCTAAAAATATATTACCATATGATTATTTTGGCCATGGCGCTGAAATTATTGCACTTCCCTTTGATTTGATTAAAAATATTTCATGTCAATTCCCTCATGTTGCAACCTGTTATTTACTCTCACAATCTTGGAGAAAGAGTGCCAATTTACCTGGACCGTGATCTTCTTGTTTACTCTGTTTTAGGGTTTCCCTGAGGTCAAATAATAAACTCTCCTCATTCATATACTTTTATGATAATTTTGTTTCAGTATTTCACCAAATTTGCAGCAATGGACTAGCCATGGTTCTTGGTACAATGCATATGTGTTATTAAAAAATCTTAATTTTGTTCATGAATGCATTGAAATTTCTATTACCATCATCAATATAGAAAGCGACGTGCGAAGGGTTTCTTGATGGACACCGAACCAAAGTTTACAGATTATTTTAATGGATTTAGAGGGCAATAACCTGTCATTCATATATGGAGTTAAAAATATTTTCAACATGGTTAATCACAATGGTCAGTGATAATTAAGCCCGTGACACTTGGCTATCATTGATTTTTATAATATTTTTTAAATGATTTTTATATTTCACAGTTTTATGCAAAATCTGTATAAAATTAATCAATTCTTATACATCAATAAATCTCCAAAAAAATTAATCTAAAAAATTAAAATTTATTTTTTTAATTTGCAAAATATTTAATTTAATATTTGAATTTTACAAAATTTTAATTTATTTTTTCACAATTTACAAACTAATGAAAATTAAACTAATTCGACTAAAATCAATTACAATATAAACTAATAAAAGGAAACTAAAGTTTGAAGGTATTTCAAGAAACCAAACTAATGAAAGTGAAATTTATACTTAAAATCAATTACAATATAACCTAATAAAAAGAAAGATTAACTCAAGTTTGCAAATATTTCAAGAAACCAAAATGACGAGGAAAGTAAGTTGGGTAGAAGTTAGAGTGTATATGTATAACTATTGGAAACCTAATCCATTTGGGTTATAGTATTTCTTTTTTGAGAGGGAATATGAAAAGATAAGTGATATGAACCATTATTATTGAGAGTCCAAGAAACCTCTTTGAAGACAAATCAAAAAGTCATGATCATGTATTTATATGTGTATATTCCATACTGATATAAAATGTTTATGTTTGAATAGTGATATAAGAAAACCTATAGTTTTTAGGCGTGAATTACACTATGGTAGTTGTCTATAGCTAATTTTCTACCTCATCTAGAAATGACTCATTTTCCTACAAGTATTCCCATCTTCCTACATGTCTCTTTAGGTCAAACATTTCTTTCCCTTTGACATTTTCATTATAGAGTGTAGTAACATATCTGAATATTCCTCTACGAGTTTGTGATTGTCTTAATCTCTACGTTAATCTACCATCTCAGCCCAAATCTCTACAAAGGAGTTAGGGTTTATCGATGTTTAAATAAGAATTTGATCATCCTATTCAAGAATCCATTCATGTCCATATATGTATATATGATATTACATGCTTGTGACAATGATACTATTGCATCACGTGGCCTCACCTTTACAGTGCCCATGATCAAAAAAATGTTTACAACAAAAAAAGGCAATAGATTAAGCAGAAAAAATAGATTGGGAATTTGAGGATAATGAGTTCAATAGAAATTAAGAAGAAAAATAGATTGGGAATTTCAGGCTAATGAGTGGGTTTAATGTCTATCATGGTCGCCAACAATTTCTTCTTCAAAATGCCAAGAATTCATATTCCCACAATGGAAGAGTAACAACAATACCCACATCCAAGAGAGTTTCCATCGTTGATGCAGAGATAGTACTTACTCCTTGCCAATCCATCATGCCTAACACTTAGATATTTGTATGAAGACGTGGAATGAAATGCTAGAAATGGGAGTATTAATTGAGAAGACTATGCGGATTCTACATTGAGACCTTTGGGAAATTAATGCTTTCATCGTAGGATTGGGAATTAGAGGTTTGGATAAACCTTGAAACGACTACTAATTGAAATGCATAGAGAGAGGAAAGAACGCCAACGGTCTTGGAGAGACTGACTGTAACATCCCCCAGGCCAGGTGAGGTCCTTTACATGTGAAAAAACTGATAAATTGAAATTTCTTCTATCTAATTAAATTCGTGTAGCTTCTAGCTACGAATTACAACCAAATTTAGCTATTGTTTGTTACCATTAATTAGATACATCTACAACATTTTAAAAAAGACATGAATTCAGCTAATAAACTCCATTACAACAACATATAAATATGTTCTCATACTCAAAGTAAAACACAACAATTAAAAACATAATATAACACAAAGACAAGATAAAACACTTATCTTTTAATTTAGTTGTGCAACTAGCTGCTTGGGATGGAAGTTCCACCCAACCATAGAATCTCTAATACAAATGTCAACAAGTTATCACCGATTTGGGGTTAGCAATCCACAAAAGAGGGTGGTCTCTCACTATCCACTCATAGCTCAGAAAAATTCAGAACCCACTGTTATCCTCCTACAACTATCCCAATGTTCCACCAACTCTCTTCCTCTCAACCTACCCAACTCAAGGAATGTACCCCTTCACTGATATCAGTCCCTCGGGAATCCCATTTGTTTATCAAGGTCTCTCTAGCACAGGTAACTAAGAATCTCTCAGCGGGGAAACTCAAGGGAACTCACTGTCATCAAAACTACCAACAACAACAACAAACACTTCTTGTTACAGTGAAACTCACACAAGAGTTCACTCTTTAGGATTGAAAAACTGACTCTTCAATATTCATCTTCAAAATGCTCCAAATACGCTCCAACATACTCTATAATTTTCTCTCCATGGATTCTCTAACTCCAATCTCTCTTTTTGTTTACTCTCTACTTCGTGTTCATGCAAAAACGTTGAGTGTCAAAAAAATGTTGTAACAACCCATACAAATTTCATTTCCTTTGGATTCCTTTCTTGACTCACACACTTTCCCAAGTTGATTGTACTCATCCCCCATTCTCCCAATAACTATGGAATGTGACTTCTCGGGCCCACCCTCTTACATCCATTTAATAATTTCCTTTGGGAGCACTCAAAAAGAAACTAGAGTTTAATACATAACGATAATAAAACTCAGAAATGTGGGTGAAATTAATAAACATGGGTAATTCCCCTTTGGACTCCTCTATTAGGAATTTTCTTAGACCCTTCTATCTCTTGTGGATTAATTCATCCCCCATCTCTGTCCATGTTCCCTTAGTAGCTGGCATCACATTTTTGTTATTAAAAAATAAGAAATATAATTCACATATACATCATTTTTGGCATAGCCACAGATTATGTCTACATTAAGCATTAATTAAAATAGGGATTATAATGGGGATGTTACATTCCCCCTCCCATACAATTGTGCATTGTCCTTGGTGCACACTATGTTGATATACATATATACACAAATTTACATCACAATAAAATTCTAAATTTTTACAACTCCAACAACAGTACCAACCATGATCTATTGTTCCTATAAACTCATTAACCCAAGAAATGCACCATTCGTTTATCAGGGCCAACCCAAGGAATGTTCCATTCTTTTATTAGGGATAAACCAAAGAATGTTCCATTTGTTTATGAGGGCTAACCCAAGGAATGTGCCATTTTTTTATCAGGGCCCCCAACGTTGTTGTTTGGGACTCTGAGATGTGGTTCTGAAACTCTAACTTCCCAAAATCGAGTCTTTTATTTTATTTTCTTCAAAATTGACAAACATTTGTGGGTATTCCTCCCACATGTTCTTTTCATTCTCCTATGTAGCATATTCAATAATGTAGTAGGCCCATTAAACATTTACAATCCCTATGGATTTGTTCCTAATTAAATTGACTTTTCGATCTAGTGTGCCTATTGGTTCCACCCGAAAATCCTCTTCATGCTCCACTTGGATCACATTCCAATCAATTATGTGGTTAGGGTCAGACACATATTTCTTTAATAATGACACATGAAATACTTTATGCATTCTCACGCATGTAGGAAATGCTAACATGTATGCAACTGACCCTTTCTTTTCTAAGATTTCAAAAATTACACAATATCTTGCTACCAACTTTGGACAGCCTCGTAATATTAGTCAACTTCTTTTATCCTTTACTTTCAAAAACACATGATCACCCACTTTGAAATATATAAAAACTCTATTCTTCTCTACATCATTTTTCTACCCATCTTGGGCATCCTTTAAATTCTGCTTAATCTTTGTCATCTTCTCTTCCATTTCCTTCAACAATTATGGCCCAACAACTGCATTGTCTATTGGATTATCCCAACTCATTGGTGTGCTACACCTTCTGCCATACAATGCTTCAAATGGACTCATTTTCAATGAGGCCTAATACCCATTATTGTAAAAAAATTCAACCAAATGAATATAATCTTCCCACTTTGATGGTCAATCCATCACATACATTTTGATCATGTCCTCAATTATTTTGTTAGTCCTCTCTATTTTCCCATCTGACTCTGGGTGGTACGCTGTACCAAAATTTAGATTTGTCCCAAAACCTTTTGTTGATCCTGAAATATACTAAGTTATAAAGTCTCTCTCTCTCTCTCTCTCTCTCTCTCTCTCTCTCTTGTTTATCCATTCCTACACTTAGAAAAAATTTCAATTTGTGGCAGGTTCATGAGTCTTGTTGTAACTTCTACCATCCCCAAAGTGTACCATTCCATTCCGCCATAATCAAAATGCTCCAATAATTAGAATTTTCTTAAAATACTTTGTGGGGTTGTTCATATTGTCTTGTAAGTCTAAATTTCTGTCATCACCAAAATGCACATCATTTGTCTGCCACCCTCATTTTACACTAAGAAACTTTTTCTTCACCACGGGTTGATTACCTGTTTATCTCATATCCAAAGCTTCGTTTGTCTTCTTCTTGATACTTAATTGTTTTTGAGACTTCACTTCCTTCTCAATATTCTAATACTTAACCATTTTAACTTTCAATTACGGAAGTGGAAATTTTCAAGTCTTTTGAAACCTTTTTCTTTCCGACGTGGCATGAGTAAGAAGCGACCACTTGAATGCCTTGTAGTAATGAGCTCGTGGTTGATCAATGAAGGCCCGATAAATTTGAGAGTTATAAATTTTGATCCTGAGCTCAGAATTGAGCATGGTTACAGTCGTTGGAAATCTCTCGATGAGCATAATATAATGGTATGATCGGGAAGAGGGTTTTATATAGTTGAGGAAAGATAAATTTTTAGTACTTCGTCCCTTAGAAGACATTTAAGAGATTGGGTGTGTTACAAAGTGGTATCAGAGAAGGTTTCAAACACTACGCCTCGATGGGTCAGAGATTAGTCACAGGACTGGTATAATAAGGCTAAGATGAGCCTATTAGAAAGACTTTACATTCATTAAAGGCTTATTTAATATATTCACTAACTTCTTGAGAAGAAGGATTGCAGGTTGAAATTTGTTTTTAGAATTTCGTGCAGTAGAAAAGTTGCATGCTTATCTACAACAAAAAATTATAATTTTTTCCTTGCTGGAATGATAAATACTCCCACATGAGTGAGAATATACTTACGGGAAATGATGGAAATATTTCAATAAGAGAGGAAAAAATGATAGAGATATGTCATAAGGCCTTATGATTCCAAGAATGGATGAACTGAATTGTTTTATTTAAGTGCAATGTTGTCTATCTATTTGGGCAGGCAAAACCTCTTGGATTTGTGAATGGTTGAAATGGAAGAATCATGTTAAGGGCTTCTTAATATCAAAGAGAGAATAAACTAGTGATTGTAATTCTCCCTCTAAGCATGGGAAGTTGGAGCCTTTGGAATTTATGATACATGAGGGATAAAACCCTTATAGAAAAATTCCTTGTGGATCAAGGAATTGGGTATAGAATTGATAGAATCCTTGGAAATACTAATTAGTTCTTGAATAAAAGACTAAACCACATATGTGTAATTCCTCATGAACAAAAGACTAATGAAAGTTTGTAATGTTAGTTTACTTAACCAGTAAGGGATGGAAATCTGTAGCTAAGATAATATAGTTAAGCAAAATTAAAGAAATAATCTGTTTTGGACTATCGCTAATCCTCAAAGGAGGTAGAGTGATATGGGAATATGAGCAAATTTATAAGCTCATAGTTGCATTAAGAAATGTATATGCTTATTAACCTAAAGGCATGTTAATGCACATGAATGCAAGACACGACAACTGGAATATAGATGCACTATAGGCATGAGTAAAATGATTGATGCACAAGTATATGTTGTAATGCATATGATAATGAATAAGCATGTATGTAACATGCAAACAGACCTAGTATAACTTGTGATGGGTTGTAAAGTATGGTCTATTGATGGGAAATTTAATTAAGGATGAATTGATATCAAAAAGGAATTTAGCAACATAAATAAAAAGGATGACAATGATGTTTGCATAAAATCCTATGAGATTAAAAGTTATAATAGATCAATGAAGGAGTCGATCCAGAATATGGTTATGGAAGTGCTTGGACATTCCCAAAAGACCTCTAGATCAGACAACATCCAGAGAAGGATGATAGTCATATAGTATGGCTTAATGTACTGAAGTAATAGTGGGATGGAATTAGGTAAGGGTTCCCTTGATAAATATATGTTGACCAATAAAGAGTAGGCATGAAAAGAGATTGGGAGTGGTTATCTTGTTTCCTTGGGTAATGTTGTAATTACCCATCTAAATTTTGATTTGTGAAATACTTTTATAATAGGAAAGGGAAAGAGTGGCCCTTGTTGGATGTTTCCATGTAGAGAGGGAAACATCATTATGAATGATGACTGAGAGACTGGTCAAGTGATTGATTGTAATCTCTCACTAAAAGAACATTGATAGCAAAGTTAAAATGTCAATGTGCATGGATGACATAGAAAAAGGTGCAAACAATAAACTTTCATGCTGACAATCAATATGTGTATATAGGTATATGCTTGAGTGCCTAGGTTAAAAAAATTTCTAGTATGAAAACTAATATTAAGACCAAATAAATATGAATATGAATGATATAAAATGTGCAAACAATGAACCTGTCTGGTGCACACACACACACACACACACACACACACACACACACACACACATATACTTAAAGGCATGGTATAACTACATGATTAAGTAAACCGTGAGGAAAGGATTGTACTCGCCTGGATGTTTCCATGTAGAAAGGGAAACATCATTATGAATTATGATTGAGAGATTGGTCATGTGATTGAATGTAACCTCTCACTAAAAGAACATTGATAACAAAGTTAAAATATCAATGTGTATGGATGACATAGAAAATGGTGCAAACAATAAACTTGCATGCTGACAATCGATATGTGTATATAGGTATATGCTTGAGTGCATGGGTTAAAAGGTTTTCTATTATGAAAACTAATATTAATACCAAATAAATATAAATATGAATGATATAAGAATGTGCAAGCAATGAACCTGTGTGGTGTACACACACACACATACACATATCTCTTTGTTTGTGTGAATATATGCTCAAAGGCATGGTATAACTACCTGATTAAGTGAACCGTGAGGAAAGGATTGTACTTACCTGGATTGATAATACTATAGATTCTTGCCTAATCCTATTTTGAGAGGTCTGGTTGTCTCGGTTGAATGCAAACTTGAAGGGGGTTATATGCCACCCTTTAGAAACGTTAGTGTGAGTATTGAAAGAGTAATAATCAAAAAAGTTATTTGTTTTTATGAAAGGAGAAATGAATATGCCTTTGATAACTTGCGTGAGAATGATTGTGAAAAATCATGAATTTAATAATTTTAAATAAATGTGTACGTGAAATTTTAAAGTGTGCCTATGGTGGATACACACTATGTTGATGCATGTGGTTGAATGCACACAAGCACATTATGAATGCAAATTGATTGTAAATATATGAACATTTTTGAATGTGTAGTTGAATGTATGTATGCTCAATTCCTCTAGGATATTGGGTATTTTATCCCCATTTTGTGGATAACTAAGGAGATTATATCTTGATGCCCTCAGGTTGCAGATATGGAGTGTCAAGAGACTACATGACCGGCAGTACCCTTTTGCATAGATGGAAAACCCTCTCACCACCACAGATGGTCACATATTTCCAGATGGCATCCACCACATCAATTGGCTTCCAAAAGGTAGTGGGCCTTGCTCCATGAGGTACAAGTTAGTATTATGGTGAGCATCATTTCAATATTTAAGCAAACTGAGTATGTTGTATCTTATATTGCTCCAAATTTTATGATATATGCTTGGACATTATGCATTTTTCCCTGCTTCACCTTAGTGGTTAATATTGTGCCCTAGTAAGTGGTCTTCCTTAGGGATGGGTTTGCTACTAGGAACTCCCTTAAAGTGCCATCATACCATTCCTGACCTTACTTACCACTTTCCATCATTTCCCCCCTCCATTTCATTTTCTCTTGGGATTTTAGGGTGTATTGACCCAAGAAGGGGTTGTCCCTCATTCTATGGAAGAAGGGGTTGAGGACCTAGATGGATTGATGTTGGGTAAAAGATAAAATCCTTGTATGAACCTTCCAGATGATTCACCAAGGGATCACCCAAGAAAGCAGTGAAATTTTTATCTTTGAGTAAAGGGGACCCACAATATAATAGCGAATGCTTAAAAGGTTAGTTAAGGGATGGGAGGTCTCATCACGAGCCGACCTATCACATCCGTGAATATCTAGTGGTAGGACATTGGTATCATCTGGTCACAAAACCAGGGTAATGTCTCTATGTTGCATGGTTGAGAGAAAGGGGGTCTCATCACGAGCCAACCTTCTCATTTCATGTTAAGTACCTATACCAGATCTGCAAATATACTTCA
>SNQJ01S0021708.1:13094-43801 GCA_010110895.2 Picea sitchensis | reverse complement strand
TGGAGTTCAAGAGACATAGGTGTAGGCAGCTTTTAGGGCAATTGAAAAAATTGAATTGGCTGCCAACACTACCATAGTGGGCCTTTATTAATATAGTGGACCTAGGCCACCTTACATTGAATGACCACATTCCCTTATATTAAATGACTTCCACTAATAACACATAACTACATTCCCATTGGGTACCTCCCTAGATACCCCATATTACTTCCCTAGGTATACTACATTTCAACTAGGTGTTTGTGGGTGGCATTGTCATTGTCTGGTCACCACACCAGGGAAGTGACCTTCAATCTTTCCTTAAAATTATAAAAGAATAAAAGAATGGAAATTAATGGGCTTGGAAAAATTGCATTGTGGATGAAGGTACCACACACCCTCTACAAAGGCACCCATGAATGAGACACCATGACCCCTTATATGTCATGATCCCTATTTCCATTAAGTCTTGACCCCAACCAATTCATCAACTTTACATGGACTAGAGAGGGATCTCTTGGAAACTCTCCTAGACCTAGGGAAATATATACCTAATAGGACACCTTGTCAACCCTCCCATATTCAAGCTTGACAAGTCGCATAGTGTATTTGAGAAATTAAATCTTTGATATAGTAATATTTGATCAACATGCTTAGTTGGCTCATTTATTGGTTGGATTCACTTATCATGATGTGATTACTTTATATCCTTGGAGGGTGTGCTCATTTGTCTTTGCAGGACCTAGTTGGTGGACATTTTTGGGAGAACAAGCCTAGCTTGGGCTTCCATGGGGCTACAAGCCAACAAGTTGGATGTAAAGGGCCCACATGATGGATGATAAATATCAGACTTGGAAGGCATTGAGATTGACTTGGACGATATATCCTAGCCCCCACATGCCAAACATTTTTCATAGGAGAGGAAAAACATCACTCCTAGAGGCATGACGTCACCTACGGGGGTTAGGGCTTGGTCGTGAGGTTCCACTCATTGGCACATGGAAGTTTTGAGGAGAGGTATTCACCATGATTAGATAGTGTAGATTCTTGACATGTGGCCTTTGGAGGCCTGCCCATGCTTCTCCAACACCAACGACTTCTTCTAAGTGCAAAAATGTCCCCTAAAGGGGAGACATCCATGTAAAAAAAGGGTTTATTTGTGCAAAAGTGAAACTTTAAATGAATTGTTTAATATTAATTTTTTAACTAGGGAAATATTAGGGTTGTCGACCCCGATTATTTTGGATTACCCCTTAATTTATGGACAAGTCACCTTGGTGCCATTTGGTATAAATAAGATATCATAAGATCTCATTTTAACATAACTCTCCCTCATTGTGAGAAGTGTTGGTCTGAAATTTTCTCTACCTTTGGAAAATTTGTCTCTCTTGGCTCTTGTTTATGATTATCTCTTGATGTTATGGTTAATGGAAGTGATGCACAAGCCTTGAAAGGCTTATCTCTTGCTATTGTGGTGGATTATCTTGGAATTTTTCCTTGAATTGGTATGGCTTTTACTCTCATGCTATCATTTGTTTCAAGTAAAGGTTATTGTGCTAGGGAATTATAAGGGCATACACCCCCACCATAGTATTCATCATTTTATGCTTCATGTTATTGGTTAAACAAGGGTTTTCTAAGAGAAGTATAAGAGCATACACCCTCTTAGGTTAAACCCTAGCTAGAGAAACTTGCCTTGGGAAGTAAGAGGGTTTACACCCCCAAGGCGGTAGCTTCTTTAGCTCTTTATTTTCATGACCCCATTAACCCAATAATTAAGAGAACTAGTATTTTATTATTGCATTGGAGAAATAAAGTTTTGCATTGGGAAACGTGATTTTTTGGTCATTTTTTCATCTTGCAAAGTGGATTGTATTCCTTGTGCCTTGGGCACCTCACAACCACTAAGGCGTGCCCATCAAGGGGGTACTTCTTTCTATTTTTATAAAATTACATCTTCATCCATTAGGGGTGTTGAAACCCTAACTCATTTGCTTGAATAACTCCCTTATCAACCATTGGAATTTGCTCAAAGTTTGCACACTTATTCTTCTTGGTCTAGCACACTTTTTGGAAACATTTGAGGGGTTTTCAGTGGCTTATTTTCCTTCTGTAATACATTGAATTTTACAGCCATAAGGCTTATATAATTTGCTGCAGAAAAGTGTTTACAACAACCTTATCTTTTATGCTAGAATATTAGTTTTTCATCTTGAGTTCAACTAGTCATTAGCTAGTCTTTCTCTTTATCTTCTACTTGATCTCTAGCATTTATTGAGAAGATTATAGTACCATATTATTGCTGATATATACTTTTATATATTTCTGAAAATTAGGGATAGCAATATTAACTTGTTGATCCAACTAACATACATCATTGCAAAGTGGTTTTTCTTGTGTCTCGGGTAGGTATTTCACCATTTATAGGTTACTCAACATACTTGGAAACCATTGGAACTTCCCAAGACTTTGTTCCACAAATTTCACTCCACTTAGAATTGAATTATAGGGGAATCACTTCCATCTCTATCCATCTCTATCCATATCCATCTCATTCCCCCTAGGGTCACTGGGATCACCTCCCTAGAGTGACCTAGTCACCCTTGAAGTGTGGGACCTACATCGAGGTGACATTAGGTGTAGGATTCTCAAGTTGTAGCACTTGATTTGTGGTTGGGTTGGGATTTTCCCAACCTACAACTTGTGGTATAACATTTTGGTGTTGTTTCCAGGGAATATTTTGAATATTCTTCGTACCCTAATGACACTTTGGTCAGTTATCCAAAATCCTTTCCCTTAGCTTGCCTGGAGACTCCACGTAAGGGACGTTCCCTTTCCCTTTTCCTTGATGAGATCACCTTTAAGTTGATTTGGAAACTCCACCTTACATGAACCCACTTTTCCCCTTTTCCCCTTTCATCCCTTAATGAGCCTTGCGCTCATCTGGTGACTCCATTGAGGTATTACCCTAAGTGATGGAACCATGGCCTCATGGGACTTACGATGGGAATTCCATAATGTGTATCCTTCTCTTGATATTCAGAATGCCCCTAGATATATAAATCATCGTCCAACAGAATGGAGAGCAAGTTTCCCCAAATTTGACTATGATCCATCTCTAGCAGTCAGCCATGTCATGAATTATATGAAGTATGCATCGATCTTAAATGTGCTACATGAAGATGTGTTGATGAATTTTTTTTTGTCTTCACTGGAATCAAGTCAAAAGGATTGGCTTGCACACTCATGTGATCCAAAGAGTATGCCTTCTTCTACAAATCTCATTGAATAATTTCTCATGCAATATCGGCCAGCTACTCAAAGTTTGCAAGGTTTTTTCCAAGAGCTCAAGCACACTCTTTGCCGAGAAGGTTTTCCAATTGATGATGAGACCATATATGAAGAAAATCTTGAGGAAGATCCTGATGAAGAAGATATGGATGATACATATGATGAATATGAAGTAACTTCTCTTCCACTTAAAGAGGACATCCAAACCTCTACTTCTCCTACACATCAAGAAGAGAACATGATGAGTTATAATATTTTTGAGAACTTTGATGATGCTTTGTTCCATGAATTTGGAAATGAAGAAAAATTCCAAAACGATCTCGATGAAGTTTCTCTTGCAGAAATTCTAAATGAGACACTGTCCTCTATAGTCCCTTTTGAAGAAGATTAAGTTATCCAGTCTTGTGAAGAAGTAATCAACTTCTATGATGCAGATGAAATCATGGAACAACCTCAGGATACAGTTGACGATCACATTGATGATTTCATACAGATTGGATTTGGGTGGTTTCATGTTTTATGAAGATCCTATCTATGACATTGAAGGCACACCTCAGATAAAGGATACAAAAATAATTTCTTCATAGGATTTCTTTTTACAACTAGATGGTCCATATATGTGCCAACCCGATGACATGTTTACAGTTTTGTTCCATCCATTCAAGGATGACCCGGCGCAACGTTTTCAGGATGATTTTCAACCACCATACTCAGATTTTGATAAACACCAAGTCGTGGCCCTCCCAAAGAAATCTGAGGTCCATACTACCAAAAAAAATTACTTTCATGTTGAGACTTTGGGAAGGGATTTGTAGACAAGAAAGAGACGTTTTCTGAGTTTGATAGAGGAGTTTTTCTTTAAGGTTGTGCCTTACCCCGTTTCCTCTTGTTTGGGAAATCATAGGGTTTTCTTTGGATCTCTTGTCCTTTCTCATCCTTTAGGGAGTAGTGATCTTCTAAGTGAATATGAAGAAAAGTCATCGTCTATGTATAGTATCCCCGTTCAGAGATGGATTGGTCATTCTTGTGGCTACACTTACAAACAGGATGATCGAGATGATGGTTTCTCTTTCCAGAAGGATTTCCTCCCTCCCACCCATATTCATGAGTTTTATTTCATGACCGATTATATGTGTGTTTATACTCATGATTATTATTTTCTTGACTTATCTTTGTTGTATTATATGATTAAGCACAGGGGGAGATACTTTGATGAGATGATCAAATGGTTGCACTAGTTGTATGACTTCACCTGACATCATCCAACATGTGATTTTTGTGGCCCTAAGGCCCCATGTAAGTAGGTAAGTCATTGATTCCCTTCATTTGCATTTTGATTGCTCATATTAGTTTTGATGCATTTCATTTTCATTTTTCTCTACTTTCATATTGATTTCATGCTTAGTTTAGAATTTTTGAAAAAATGTCAAAATTTTATTTTTCTAGCTTAGTTGGTTTTGATTATGATCATATGAGAACAAGGGTGAGTAGGCCATCATGTACTTGACAATTTAATATTTCCTTGTAGGCATAGGCCTACTAAGATATGTTGAGGTTCTCATGCACTCTATGGCGAGCACATGTCCCCAGGTAGGAGTCGTATGTTATCTCCATTTTGTGGATAACTAAGGAGATTATGTCTCAAGGCCCTTAAGTTGCAGATATGGAGTGCCGAGAGACTACATGACTAGGAATACCCTTTTGCACAGATGGAAAACCCTCTCACCACCACATATGGTCACAAATTTCTAGATGGAATACACAATATCAACTAGCTTTCGGAAGGTAGCGGGCCTTTATCCATGAGGTACAATTCAGTATTATGGTGAGCATCATTTCAATATTTAAGCCAATTGAGTATGATGTATCTTAGATTTCTCTAGATTTCATGATATATGCTTGGAAATTATGCCTTTCTCCCTGCTTCACCTTGGTGATTGACATTGTGCCCTAGTAAGTGGTCCTCCTTGGGGATGGATTTTATACTAGTAACTCCCTTAAAGATCCATCGTACCATTCTCAACCATACTTACCACTTTCCATCATGTTTCCCTTCCATTTCCTTATCTCTTGGGATTTTAGGGTGTATTGACTCAAGAAGGGGTCATACCTCATTCTATGGGAAGAAGGGGCTAAAGAACTAGAGGGATTGATGTTGGGTAAAAGATACAATCCTTGTATGAACCTTCCATATGCTTCACCCAGGGATCACCCAAGAAAGTAGTGAAACAATTATGTTTGAGTAAAGGGGACCCACAATATAATAAAGAATGCTTAAAAGGTTTGTTTGGGGATAGGAGGTCTCATCACAAGCTGACCTATCATGCTTGTGAATATGTAGTGGTATGACATTTCTATCATCTGGTCACAAAACTAGGGTAATGGCTCTCAGTTGCATGGTTGAAAGAAAGGGGGTCTCATCATGAGCCAACCTTCTCATTTCCACTAGGTGTTTGTGGGTGACATTGCCATTGTATGGTCACCACGCCAGGGTAGTGACCTTCAACCTTTACTTAAAATAATGAAAGAATAAAAGAATGACAATTAATGGGCTTGGAAAAGGTGCATTGTGGACGAAGGTACCACACACTCTCTACAAAAGAAACCATTTATGAGACTCTACGACCCCTTGTATGTCATAAGCCCTATTCCCATTGAGTCTTGACCCCAATCACTTCATCCACTTTACATGTCTTAAAGAGGGATACATTGGAAACTCTCCTTGACCTAGGGAAAGATCTACCCAATAAGACACCTCTTGAACCCTCCCATTATCAATATTGACAAGTCACATAGTGTATTTGAGCAATTAATTGTTTGATATAGTGATATTTGATGCACATTCCTAGGTGGATTATTTATTGATTGGATTCACTTATCATGATGTTATGAATTGATATCCTTGGATGGTGTGCTCATTTGTCTTTGCAGAACCTAATTGGTGGACAGTTTTGGGAGAACAAGCCTAGCTTGGGCTTCCATGGGGCTACAATCCCAGTGGTTGGAGGCCAAGGGCCCGCATGATGGATGAGAATTATCAGACTTGGAAGGCCTTGAGATTTATTTGGATGACATATCCTATCCCCCACATGCCAAACGTTTTTCCTAAGGGAGGCAAAATGTCACTCCTAGAGGCATGACATCACCTAGAGGGTTAGGGCTTTGTGGTGAGGTGCCACTCATTGACACATGGATGTTTTGAGGAGAAGAAGGTCTTCACCATGAGGATATTGTTTAGATGATTAACATGTGGCCTTTGGAGGCCTACCTATGCTTCTCCAACACCAACGACTTCTTCTAAGTGGAAAAACATCCCCTAAAGGGGAGATATCCATGTAAAATTAAGGTTTATATTTGCAAAAGTGAAACTTTAAATGAATTGTTTAATATTACTTTGTTAAAGGGGTAAATATTAAGGTTGTTGTCCCCTAGTCTTGTGGTTTACTCCTTAATTTATGGACAAGTCACCTTGGTGACATTTGGTATAAATAAGAGATCATAAGATCTCATTTTAACATAACTCTCCCTCATTGTGAGAAGTATTGGTCTGAAATTTTCGCTACATTTGGAAAATTTGTCTCTCTTGTCTCTTTTTTAGGGTTATCTCTTGATGTTATGGTTGATGGAAGTGATGCGCTAGCCTTGGAAGGATTATCTCTTACTATTGTGGTGGATTATCTTGGCATTTTCCCTTGAATTGGTATGGTTCTTACTCTCATGCTATCATTTGTTTCAATTCAAGGTTATTTTTCTAGGAGCTAGTTGGTAAGTATAAGGATATACACACCACCATAGTATTCATCATTTTATGCTTCATGTTATTGGTTAAACAACGGTTTTCTAAAAGAAGTATAAGGGCATGCACCCTCTTAGCTTAAACCCTAGCTAGAGAAACTTGCCTTGGGAAGTACGAGGGTTTACACCCCTAAGGAGGTAGATTCTCCCGTTCTTTCTTTTCATGACCCAATTAACCCAATAATTAAGAGCACTAGTCATTTATTATTGCATTGGAGAAATAAATATTACATTGGGAAATGTGATTTTTGGCCATTTTTACTTCTTGCAAAGTAGATTGCATTCCTTGTTCCTTGGGCACTTCACAGCCACTAAGGCATCCCAATCAAGGGGGGACTTTTAGATTCTATTATAAAATTACATATTCCGCCATTAGGGCTACATAAACCCTAACTCATTTGCTTGAATAACTCCCTTATCAACCATTGTAATTTTCTCAAAGTTTGCACACTTATTCTTCTTGGTCTAGCGCACTTTTTGGAAAAGTTTGAGGGTTTTCAGTGGCATGTTTTATTTTTGTAATACAGTGAATATTACAGCCATAAGTATGATATGAGTTTTTGTAGACAAGTGTTTACAACAACCTTATCTTTTATGATAGAATATTAGTTTTTCATCTTGAGTCCAGCTAGTCATTAGCGAGTCTTTCTCTTGTATATTCTACTTGATCTCTAGAATTTATTGAGCAGTTTATAGTTCCATATTATTTCTGATATATATTTTTATCTATTGCTTAAAATTAGGAACAACAAGCTTAACTTTCTGATCCAACTAACATACATCATTGCAAAGTGGTTTTTCTTGTGTCTCGGGTAGGTATTTCACATTTATAGGTTACTCAACATACTTGGAAACCCTTGGACCCTCCCAAGACCTCATTCCACACATTTCACTCAACTTAGAATTTATCTCTATGGGATCTGCTTCCATCTCTATCCATGTCTATCTCATTGCCCCTAGGGTCACCGGGATCACTTCCCTGGAGTGACTTAGTCACCCTTGAAGTGCGAGACCTACATCGAGGTGACATTGGGTGTAGGATTCCAAAGTTGTATCACTTGCTTTGTGGTTGGGTCAGGATTTCCCAACCTACAACTTGTGCTATAAAATTTTGGCTTCGTTTATGGGGAAGATTTTGAATCTTCTTCGTACACTAATGAAACTTCTTCGTACACTAATGAAACTTTGGTAAGCTATGCCAAATCCTTTCCCTTAGCTTTCCTAGCGACTCCAAATAAGGGACATTCCATTTCCCTTTTCCTTGATGATATCACCTTGAAGTTCATTTTGCGACTCCACCTTCCACGAACCCACTTTTCCCCTTTTCCCCTTTCATCCCTTGATGAGCCTTGAGCTCATCCAATGACTCCATTGAGGTATTAACCTAAGTGATGGAACCATGGTCTCATGGGACTTACCATGGGAATTCCAGAATATGTATCCTTCTCTTGATGTTCAGAATGTCCCTGGCTATCCAAATCATTGTCCAATAGAATGGAGAGCAAGTTTCCCCAAATTTGATGGTGATCCATCTCTAGCAGTCACCCATGTCATGAATTATATGAAGTATGCATCGAGATTAAATGTGCTACATGAAGATGTGCTCAAGAAAAAAATTTTGTCTTCACTGGAATCAAGTAAAAAGGATTGGCTTTCCCACTCATGTGATCCAAAGAGTATCCCTTCTTCTACAAATCTCATTGAATAATTTCTCAGGCAATATCGACCAACTACTCAAAGTTTGCAAGATGCTTTCCAAGAGCTTAAGAACACTCTTTGTCGAGAAGGTTTTCCGATCGATGATGAGACCATATATGAAGAAAATATAGATGAAGATCATGATGAAGAAGATCTAGATGAGACATGATGAAGATGAAGTATCCATTCTTCCACTTGATGAGGACATCCAGACCTATGTTCGTCCTGCATATCAAGAAGAGAACATGATGAGTTATAATCCTTTTGAGAACTTTGATGATGCTTTGTTCCATGACTCTAGAAATGAAGAAAACTTCCAAAAGGATCTCAATGAAGTTTCTCTTTCAAAAATCCTGAACGAGACATTGTCCTATACTGTTTCTTTCAAAGAAGATGAAGTTATTCAGTCTTGTGAATAAATAATCATCTTCTATGATGTATATGAAATCATGGAACAACCCCAAGATACAGTTGACAATCACATTGATGATTTCATACAGATTGGGAGATGCATATGAGATTTGGTTGTTTCATTTTTTACAGAGATCCTATATACAACATTGAAGGCACATCTCAGATAAAGGATACATAAAGAATTCTTCAGAGGATTTATTTTTATATCCAGATGATCCATTTATGTGCCAACCCGATGATATGGTTACATATTTTTTCCATACATTCGAGTGCGACCTGATGCAATGTTTTTAGGATGATTTTCAACCACCATACTCATATTTTGATAGACAACAGGTTGTGGCCCACCCAAAGAAATGTGAGGTCCATACTACCCAATGGAGTACTTTCATGTTGAGACTTTAGGCAGGGATTTATAGACAAAGAAGAGATGTTTCCTGATCCAGAAGATGAGTTTTTCTCTAAGGTTGTGCCTTACCCCATTTCCTCTTGTTTGGGAAATCATAGGGTTTTCTTTGGATCTATTGTCCTTTCTCAGCCTTCAGTGAGCAATGATATTCTAAGTGAAGATGAAGACAAGCCGTCGTATATGTATAGTATCCCCCTTCAGAGATGGATTGGTCATTCTTGTGGCTACACTTTCAGGCAGGATGATCGGGATGATGGTTTCTCTTTCAAGGAGGATTTCCTCCCTCCCACCCATCTTCATGAATTTAATTTCATGATCGATTATATGTGTGTTTATACTCATGAATATTATGTTCTTGACTTATCTTTGTTGTATTATATGATTAAGAATAGGGGGAGATACTTTCATGAGATGATCAAATGGTTAAATTGGTTGTATGAATTCACCTTACATCATCCAACAGGTGATTTTCAGAGCCCCAAGGCCCCAGGTAAGTAGGTAAGTCATTTTGATTCCCTGCATTTTCATTTCGATTGCTCATATTACTTTAGATGCATTTCATTTTCATTTTTCTCTACTTGCATATTGATTTCATGCTTAGTTTAGAATTTTTTGAAAAATTGTCAAAAAAAAAAATCTAGCTTAACTGGTTTTGATTATGATCATATGAGAACAAGGATGAGTAGGCCATACTGCACTTGAAAATTTGATGTTTCCTTGTAGGAACAGGTCTACTAGGAGATGTTTTGGTTCTCATGCATTCTACGGCAAGCACATGTCCCCAAGTAGGAGCCAGATGTTATTCCCATTTTGTGGATAACTAAGGAGATTGTGTCTCGAGAATCTCAGGTTGCAGATATGGAGTGTTGAGAGACTACATGACCACCAAAATCCTTTTGCATAGATGGAAAACCCCCTTACCACCACGGATGTTCAAATATTTCCAAATGGAATCTACCACATTAGCTCGCTTCTGAAAGGCAATGGGCCTTGCTCTATGAGGTACAAGTCAATATTATGGTGAGAATCATTTCAATATTTAATCCAATTGAGTGTGTTGTATCTTAGATTTCTCTAGATTTCATGATATATGCTTGGAAATTATGCCTTTCTCCTTGCTTCACCTTGGTGGTTGACATCATATCCTAGTAAGTGGTCTTCCTTGGGGATGGTTTTTCAACTAGGAACACCCTTAAAGAGCCATCCTACTATTCCTGACCATACTTACCACTTTCCATCATTTCCCCTCTCCATTTCCTTATCTCTTGGGATTTTAGGGTGTATTGATCCAAGAAGGGGTTGTCCCTCATTCTATGGGAAGAGGGGTTGAAGGCCCAAAGGGATTGATGTCGAGTAAAAGATAAAATTTGTGTATGAACCTTCCAAATGATTTTCCAAGGGATCACCCAAGAAAGCAGTGAAACGCTTATATTTGAGTAAAGGGGACCCAAAATATAATAAAGAATGATTAAAAGGTTATTTGAGGGATATCAAGTCTCATCACAATATGAACTATCATATCCGTGAATATCTAGTGGTATGACATTGCCATCATCTAGTCACCAAACCAGGGTAATGTCTCTTAGTTGCATGTATGAGAGAAAGGGGGTCTCATCGTGAGCCAACCTTCTCATTTCCACTAGGTGTTTGTGGGTGACATTTCCATTATATGGTCACCATGCCAGGGCAGTGACCTTTAGACTTTCCTTAAAATTATTAAAGAACAAAATAATGGAAATTAATGGGCTTGGAAAAAGTGCATTGCGGATGAAGGTACCACACACCCTCTACAAAGGCACCCTTGAATGAGACACTACGACCCCTTGTATGTCATGAGCCCTATGCCCATTAAGTATTGACCCCAAACACTTCATCTACTTTACATGGCTTAGAGAGGAATCTCTTGGAAACTCTCCTTGACCTAGGAAAAGATATACCCAATAGGACACCTCGCCAACCCTCCCATATTCAAGCTTGACAAGTTGCATAGTGTCTTTGAGAAATTAATTGTTTGATATAGTGATCTTCGATACACATGCTTAGGTGACTCATTTATTGATTGGATTGAATTATCATGATGTTATGACTAGATATCCTTGGAGGGCGTGCTCATTTGACTTTGCAGGACCTAGTTGGTGGACAATTTTGGGAGAACAAGCCTAGCTTGTGCTTCCATGGTGCTACAAGCTCATAGTTTGGATGACAAGGGCCCGCATGATGGATGACAAACATCAATCTTGGAAGTCCTTGATATTTACTTGGATGACATAGTCTAGCCCACAAATGTCAAACATTTTTCCTAGGAGAGGAAAAACGTCACTCCTAGAGGCATGACGTCACCTAGAGGGGTTAGGGCTTTGTGGTGAGGTGTCACTCATTGACACATGGAATTTTTGAGGAGAAGAAGGTATTCACCATGAGGAAATTGTCTATATGCTTGACATGTGGCCTTTTGAGGCCTACCCATGCTTCTCCAAGACCAACGACTTCTTCTAAGTGGAAAAACGTCCCCTAAAGTGGAGACATCCATGTAAAATTAAGGTTTATTTGTGCAAAAATGAAACTTTGAATTAATTGTTTAATATTACTTTGTTAAAGGGGGAAATATTAGGGTTGTTGACCACTAGTCTTTTGTTTTACCCTTTTATTTATGGACAAGTCACCTTGGTGACATTTGGTATAAATAAGAGATCATAAGATATCATTTTATCATAACTCTCCCTCATTGTGAGAAGTATTGGTCTGAAATTCTCGCTACCTTTGGAAAATTTGTCTATCTTGGATCTTGTTTATGGCTATCTCTTGATGTTATGTTTGATGGAAGTGATGCTCTATCCTTGGAAGGCTTATCTCTTGCTATTGTCGTGGAGTATCTTGGCATTTTTCCTTGAATTGGTATGGTTTTTACTCTCATGTTATCATTTGTTTCAAGTCAAGGTTATTGTGCTTGGGGTTAGGTGGGAAGTATAAGGGCATACACCCCCACCGTAGTCTTCATCATTTTATGCTTCATGTTATTGGTTAAAAAAGGGTTTGCTAAGAGAAGTATAAGGGCATACACCCTCTTAGATTAAACCCTAGCTAGAGAACCTTGCCTTGGGAAGTAAGAGGGTTTACACCCCCAAGGAACTATCTTCTCTAGATATTTCTTTTCATGACCCCATTAACCCAATAATTAAGAGCACTAGTCATTTATTATTGCATTGGAGAAATAAAATAATGCATTGGGAAACATGAGTTTTGGTCCTTTTTACTTCTTTCAAAGTGGATTGTATTCCTTGTGCCTTGGGAACCTCACAACCATTAAGGAATCCCCATCAAGGGGGTACTTCTTGATTCTATTATAAAATTACATCTTCAACCATTAGGGCTATAGAAACCCTAACACATTTGCTTGAATAACTCCCTTATCAACCATTCGAATTTGCTCAAAGTTTGCACACTTATTCTTCTTGGTCTAGCGCACGTTTTGGAAAATTTTGAGGAGTTTTCAATGGCCGATGGGGTTTTCTACAGACAAGTGTTTACAACATCCTTATATTTTATACTAGAATATTAGTTTTTTATCTTGATTTCAACTAGTCTTTTGCTTGTATCTTCTACTTGATCTCTAGAATTTATTGAGAAGCTTATAGTGCTATATTATTGATGATATGTACTTTTATCTATTGCTGAAAATTAGGGACAACAATATTAACTTGTTGATGAAACTAACATACATCATTTCAAAGTGGTTTTTCTTGTGTCTCGGGTAGGTATTTCACCATTTACAAGTTACTCAACATACTTGGAAACCCTTGGACCTACCCAAGACTTCATTCCACACATTTCACTCCACTTAGACTTGACCTCTATGGGATTCTCTTCCATATTTATCCATCTCCATCTCATCCCCCCTAAGGTCACTGGGGTCGCCTCATCTCCAATGGGGCAACATCACATAATACCTCATCCTTGAAGGGTTGGATGTCGTATGACAATCGACACTGTTGGATGACATGGAGATCTTGTCCTTGCCGAAGCCACCCGATGTTGTATGGTTGTAGGTGTGGTGTTGTCGATAATCCCAACTGTTTGACAACCTCTGCTGAGATGAGGTTCTTCTGGCTTCCGCTATCAACAATAAAATGCAGCGGGGTCCCCTTCACCCACATCTGTTAATGAAAAAGGTGCTCCCCCTCTTCAGGATCCGTTGGTTCTTCTTGTTGAATTGTTGTGGTTGCGACAATAGCAGTGGGGTCTGTGTCAATGATCTGTTCTTTACTGGTATTTTCAGAATCAGATTCTGAATCAGGGTTCAACTCCTTGTCTTTGATCTCGGCCACCAATGACTATTTTGAGCGACATTCATCGATGTTGTGCCAGGGGCTTTTGTGGAAATCACACCATTTTCCGGTGTCCTTCTTTGTCTTCCCGTGACCCTTCTTTTCCTGTGTCTTGGACTGGTTTTTGGGAGACTGTTTGTTAGGGTCGTCTTTGTCATACTTTGGTTGTTGCGGATTTGCAGACCCAAATTCTCGTTTGTTCTGGTGCTTAAATTTTTTCTCAATTTTAACAGCATATCGATAAGAAGCACCGAGTGAAGAGATGTCCAGAAAATCCATTTCAGTCTGGATGTATCTGTGTAGAGCCCCACGATATTTCAGAACCAAATGTCGCTCAGAGTCTTTGATACCCAGCCTGGTGTGCAAGGTATGGAAGGTATTGGTGAACTCAGAAACTACTTGGCCCCTCTCTTGCCACAGTGTGGTCAATCTCATGTACTAGTCCTCATAGTTTCCAACAGGGTAATATTGTTCTTTTACCGCATCCACAAAAAAATCTCAAGTGGGATCGGCCCCATATATTCCAGACTCCTCTGTGGAACTTTGCTCCCAGTAAGTTTCCCACCAATGTTTGACATGATGGAGAGCTTTAAGGACTGCGAAGGTGATATTTTCTTTGTCGAAAAAGTTGTGAACAGAGAAATAACCTTCTAACAGAGTTAACCATTTTTCTGGGGCTTCTACATCTATCTGTCCTTCAAATATAGGAATATCAAAATTAACTTGTACCTTGAAAGGTGAGGTGCCTCCAAAGTGGTTACTTGATGAAAATGCACCTGATGCTATCGGCAGGCATTTAAGGATGTGGGAAAAATTCTCCATCATTTCGTCCCTCTATCGCGTGAGAGCTTGCTCAAGCAACGGATTGATAGGATCGTTTGCTCCGTCGTTTTTCTTTTCTTTCTCCATTGAGGGTTTATTGGGTGTGCGAGAGCGATTGTCTTCAAGAGAGATAAGCTCAAGACCCAACTTTCTATACTCGGACCTCGTCGGGGACATGCACTGAAAAAAAAAAAATGATCACGAGCAACCTGCTCTGATACCACTGATCCAGATTATTTTCGGCACGAAATGAGATCAGAGATATAATAAAGAAATGCACAGAGATATAGCGTATATCCAATAATATAACAGAAATATATAAGAGATGCAACCATAAACACAGAGATACAATAATACACGATTTCTATTAATGAAAGAAATGTACACAGACTGTAAAAATACATAGTGAAAGACTCGCTAGAATGGTGGTAGCTTATCTCTGAGAAGAGATGTGACGGCTACTCGCATTCGCAAGAAGATGATTACAATGAGGCTCTGAAGGCCTTTTTACAATAATCTGGAATTCCAAAAACCCTAGACATCCAAAAACCTAACCCTAGGAGATGAAGCGCCAAAATTCATGTGGGCCCCGTTTGGGTAAGTTGGTGCATCAACTTCCTGGGGTCGTAACTTTTGCATACGATCTCCGTTTTAGCTCATTAGAAAGGTATCATCAAGGAGATTCATTTTGGGGGCTCAATTATTCCTTTGGATACCATTGAGAATCTTGATCTCGAAAAATCTTCATTTGGACCCTCAAAATGGCCCTAGAAGTTAAAACCTGCTAAAAATAGTAAATTGCCAAAATTGCCAGAAAACTGTCTTGAGCCATTTGGAAAAGGTGGGTGGCCACTGATATCCACCTAGATCAGACTAACTCATAATTAAATTATGATATAGTTGGGGATGTTGTTGTATTTATTACATACAGGAAAGGTCAAGATAATATTGACTGAAAACTGCTTAAGGAACAGAGCAGGAAAATTACAAAGGGTATGGATTGCATAAGCAATAAATGGGAAAAGGAGGAACAATTTCCTCACTTTAAAACTCTAAATTATGAGGCATATTTGTGTACTTTAAAAGAACAACTATGAAAACAAGTACAACTGGTAAAAGAAAAAATAAACTAATGAATATGTTTAAATAAAATAATCGTGGTTAAACCATGTTATGCAAAGGAAGTGAATCCTTGGAAATAGTTCAGTAGAAATGAAAATTCCTGACTGAGTAAGAGTCAGAAAGGGGAAGAGTCCCCTGATTCCTCTCTTTATATTTATTGTTTTTTTCCGGTATGAGAAAACTAAAATGTTGATATGTGTGAATATCTTTGGCATGAGAATGTTGATGGTTGTATGAATGTAGAGACAATTGAAAGTGTGATTGTGTTTGCAATGATAAAAGCATTGAGGATAAGGTGACAGAGTGCATATAGATATTCTAGGACGTATATGAAAATGAATTTGATGAATTAAGGATATAATATAGGCATTTTTATTTAACATGAAAACTAATATAATTGTGGATATGAGGGTGCATGTGGTGTGTAGGAAAATATTGGGGCTATTGGGGAAAGACAGCTACCAATGATGGACAACCTCAAGTAGAGGAAGAATACAAGAAGGTTGTTTTTAAAAGGATTGATGAAAGGACCTTAGGAGTCCACTTGGAGCACCACTGATGAGGTAATATCATAAAGGGGTTGGCATCCAAAACATGTATAAAATTATTCATGCCTATGTGGCATATGGTATGAATCGATTGGGTAAGAATCCCTTCTAAAATATTTATTATTTTAATAATATGTAAATGATTTTCAGTGACTGATGTATGCCTTTGATACCCAAGCAAGGTATGATTCAGGAAAGAAGATATCTTGAATGATGGAGGTATGAACCTCTAGCATCAAAGTAAGGTTAATATCCTTGCAAGAAAATTCATGAACAAAGGTGTCATGATTGCATTGACCGATCAAGAATGATTGGGAACAAAATTACTCATAAGAAGCACATTAATTGAATGCATTGAGAAAGTGCATGATTGCATGAATATGAAAGAATAAGATTGTACATTATGGAAGAAGGATCTCCCATTATTTTACAAGAGTTGTAGAATAGTAAAAAAAATAGAATTGGGTGGCCATGAGAATTTGCACTCTAGTTACCTATAGAGAATAAATGCTTAAATGCATTTATATGAAATTTTAATTTCATAAAATGTATGTTGATTTGAGGTCATGATCAGTTTAGAGAAGGAACCACAGTCCTGTTGTGATAATGAATGTGGATAGATAATAGATATGGTGAGAGGTTGGATGAGTTCCAACACACCATGATATAATGTCTATATGAAAAGTAACGAATCTAAAATCAATGTAGGGGTGCATTGTGTGTGAATGCGGCCATGGGCATTGACACATTGATTGAATTTATTTGATGTTTTAATTGGATTTGGAAAAGGTATAGTATGTTGGAATGATGCATGTCAAAGGAATGATATTTTCTTTTAATTTATATCATCGAACGGATAAATATGATTTAATTTTTAGTATGCAGAATTTTGAAATTGTTGGGAAGCCACTGCAATTATGAAATGAAAATGTATGTGCATGATAACTAAAAATTTGTTTGGTTGTGTAAAGAAAGAATTGTAGAAAAAAGGGGTCTTGGATATGGCAGTGTTGTAAGCACACGAGGAAGACCAATGTTTGTTGAGCCAAACTGTTATGAGAAGGAAAATATTATGCTTGTGAAATATGGTTCTAATATGGAACAAACTTGAAAATAGAAAGATGAAATGGAAATTTGTGGGTGAAAAATTTAAAAGAAAATTCTTAATTGAAATCGATGATGATATCTCACAAATTCACTATATGCAAGTGATACATGTGAGAATATATGTTTGTTCTAGAGGGACAAATGATGTTTTTCAAGATGGAAAACATGGAAAAAAAGGCTATTGTTGTGACATGGGGACCCCATAATATGTCATGATCATCCTAAAAGAATATCGTGTTATGGTAACATGAGCCAGAGGGATGTCTCAGCAAGAGAAAGTTAGAGGGATGCATTGGTTGTAAGACTCGATGAAGTCTCTGAAACTCTTCTTGTGTGAGAAATAAGGATCACCTGAGGGACTTTATAGCAGGGAAGGGGATGCCTGAGCCTGAGCCTGGAGTTTGAGTGACCACAAGGAAGAAGAGACTTTGATAAACACTTGTGAGCTATTGATTGAGATCATGCACACAATGGATATGTCCAGGAAAACGTGATCCATGTTAATGAGACAACCATCTGGATGCAAATCCATGAACTACACATATAATTATTGTGTTGATTTGTGAATATTTCCACTTGAGTTTGAACAACAATAAAATGGTTTGCATGAAATGGTAATTAATATGCTTGTTGTTGAAAAATGTTGTAGGCATGTTCTGAAATTTCAAAGTCTTAGTAAGGACCAGATCAAGAGAGGGCGTAGAAGGTGTTATTGAGAAAGGACACCAAGTATGGTGTTCCTTTGAGGTAGGAGGGGATTGCAACACCCCCCTTTCTAAACCTATAATTATGTGTAATTAATCATGAATTATGGTTTCCATGTAATGGCATAAGAACATTGTAAATATATTATTGTTTGATTTAAAATTCCAACTAGTTTATTGTGGGGTGAAGCCTTGAAGTACTGACCATGATACCACTAGAGGAAAAAGTGAGGAAACTTAGAGAGGGGCTCATCAAGCTAAAGATGACCCAAACCTCTTTGCCAATAATATTTGATATTCAAATTATTTTCCTTGACCCTGATTTCAAGGAAAATGAGTTAATGAGGGAGGATTGTTGTTGGACAACCAACTACCCCAAATAAATCTAGGTATGGGAGATCGAGCTAGGACAGCTAAAACTATCATCCCTAGGTACAATAGGGTACCATTTTCCACAACCCCAGATGGAACCCACGAGTTCCTTCTGAGAGAAGGAAGGGAACAAGTCAAGAAAATTGAGGGTGGCGGGGGGGGGAGAAATATGTACAAGATAATGCATGAATATAGGCAGAAAAAGAAGGAAAATAGGGGAGAAATCTGGGGGGATTTCAGATCCCAAAGGCAGGGGAATGACTGTGTAAACACACAGTAAAGGAAAAAGAGCTTGAACTCTGGAATTTGGGTGGAGAGTAAAGAACCTGACCTGTGCCAAGAAGGTTGTGAGCTTGATAGTGGAAAGGTATCTAAAAAACCTCATTGAGGCTTGAGCCAAGTGGGTGTGAGGAAATCCTTACCCAGAGTGGTGTGAAGGAGGGTAACCTCTACATCCCAAAATCTCATTGAAGTTGAGAGATATTTTCCCTAGTGGTATCATGGATTGGCATGGGGGTGGCCTGGTGTCGAAGTTGCAGAGCATGCAATGCCTATTGTTGGGTGGAAAGGCATTCGCCCACAGTCAGTTGGATGGTTTGTCACACCTTGTGACTAGATAAGTATCACTTGTACTCTGTGTATTGGAATTCAATTGTGTGGATGGAATTTCATGTATTTTCATTCATGGGCATGTATGCTTATTGAAGGGAACATTGGTTGTTTCATTGCAAGTTCGTGTACTTGAGTAAAGATGGAACATAATGAATGCTCATCCTGGGGATGTTTCCCTGAATAGACCTATCTATATGATTGAGATGAATCTTTACGTTATCTGCAAGTCTAATGTGTCGTCAAATCTATAAAAGTCCAAAGTGGTTTTATAGTTATAATAATTATACTGGTTCGAGCAAGAGCCAACAAAGGGGTCGAGATGAATGGATATAAGAATTCCTTAAAGGAAAATTCCTTATTCGTAACCACAACTTGAGGAAAGACCAATACATGTCTATAGACCCTGCAAATTAGTTGTGGAGGATTGAATCCTCGTTTAGAGGGAAACAATAGGCTTGTGCTTGTTGTGAAACGTGTTAAGAAAGCACCAGAAATCTCCCTATATGGGTCAAAGGACCTTAAGCCATATATTAAGTCTCTTGTAACGAATTGAAATGCTTGCTAGAGGAAACTATTCACCCAAGCAATGAAAAGAGATCCCCATGATGAATTCTCAGGGTGTGCGGTAAGAGTCAAGAAGGCCTGGTAAACTTTAGATAATACTTAGAGGAATTTTCTGAGTAGATAACTCTTACTTCGGATTGTCCTTCAATGGAGAACCTTGTGTTTAAATGAGTAAGAATCATAGTCATTGGATCGACATAGTGAGAAAATCCTAGTCCTACATCAGAGGGCATAGGCGTCGGTGTGTCCAAATATACACTTGCAATAGGACTTCGATGGGAAGGCTCCAAACTAAAGAGGGACATTGACCTCATCGGAGAGGCCCTGGGGAAATATGAACCATTAATTAGAACAAGGGTGATATTTTATCTCAACCGTCGATCCGGTGAGACAAATAATCCTATTCGTCCTTCGAAGGACGTTGTTTGGGGTAAGTTGCGGACCTGGAGGAGATACACTCTGACGAAGGAACTCCTAGGGAAGATCTGAGTCATCAATCGGAGAGGGTCGTAACGAAATGAAAAACGTTTATCTATTGCAAGATCTATAACGTTCTTCGACATGAGAAACTCCAAGGGAATATCTGGACCGTTGTTTTGTCGAGAGCAAAGGAGCCCTGAGATGTAATTTTGACCTTTGATCCATCGGGATCAGAGAATCTCCTAGAATAGGTTAGGGTCATCGATCTCCCAAGATCAGAAAGACTAAGGGTATGATCAAGATCATTTATCCTTAGTTAAGGGCTCAAGAGGATGATGTGGGGGATGCCACATGTCAAGCATAGAAGGTGCCATGTGGCATATTGATTTGGAACCTATAGGTGAACCTTCTATGGGAAATATGTATGACACACGTGTTAGGTGGAAATGATGCCACATGTCCAACAAAGATTGTGTCATGTGTCAGGTGGCAACATTTTCAGGATTTGACCTTTTCGGAGTGGACTCTGAAGAGTTCGAAGTACAGCTTCAAAGAGTTTAGAGTAGGACTCCAAAGAGAAGATCTATATTTTTGATTGATGGGTGGTGAGCCGTGACGAGATCCGTTGATCATTCGTTGGACGAGGGGATTTATGTCATTGATATTCCATGAGTTGTATTCAAAATAAGAGTGAGGTCGATGATGTCATGAAAGACGTTGCATGCTAGCAAGGTAGCCAGAGTGTCCTTAGGACGACAAGTGTTAGTTGTTGATTGGTTGACATGGGTTCGGAGAGGAGAGACGGGGATAACCATTGATCCCATCAGAGTTTTGATGAGGAGATTTGGACTGTTAGATCCAGACATGTCTTCATCGGAAGTGTGAGAGGTTGGCATGGTCACGTTCAACCAAGAAATGTAGATCATGACAAAGTAATCGCCGACAACTCTGGGAATCGGGGCGGCTAACGACGATAGTTTATTGGTGGAGGGAAGAGATGGAATCTCCACTGTAGATCTCGCGAGTCACATTCACACACCATGTAAAATTTGAGAGTTAGGCGTTAACCTTCGCGTAAAATGACATCACTATGTCCAGGAAAACATGATCCAGGTTAATCAGACAACCATATGGATGAAAATCCATGAAGTACATATATAAGTATTGCATTGATTTGTGAATATTTCCACTTGAGTTTGAACGACAATAAAATGTTTTGCATGAAATGGTAAATAATATGTTTGTTGTTGAAAATTGTTGTAGGCATGTTCTGAAATGTCAAAGTCCGAGTAAGGACCAGATCAAGAGAGGGTGTAGTAGGTGTTACTGAGAAATAACACCAAGGATGGTGTTCCTTTGAAGGGGGGAGGAGATTGTAACACCCCCATTTCTAAACCTATGATTATGTGTAATTAATCATGAATTATGGTTTCCATGTAATGGCATAAGAACATTGTAAATATATTGTTGTTTGATTTAAAATTCCAACCAGTTGATTGTGGGGTGAAGCCTTGAAGTACTGACCCTGATACCACTAGAGGAAAAAATGAGGAAACTTAGAGAGGGGCTCATCAAGCTAAAGATGACTCAAACCTCTTTTTCGATAATATTTGATATTCAAATTATTTTCCTTGGCCCTGATTTCAAGGAAAATCAGTTAAGGAGGAAGGATGGTTTTTGGACAACCAACAACCCCAAATAAGTCCAGTTATGGGAGATCGGGATAGGATAATAAAACTGTCATCCCTAGGTACAATAGGGTACCATTTTCCACGAGTTCCTTCTGAGAGAAGGAAGGGTAAAAGTCGAGAAGATTCATGGGGCGGGGAGAAAAATGTGCAAGATAAAGCATGAATATAGATAGAAAAAAAAGGAGAATAGGTGAGAACTCTGGTGGGATTTCAGATCCCAAAGGCAAGGGAATGACTGTGCAAAAACACAGTAAAGGAAAAAGAGCTTGAACTCTGGAATTTGGGTGGAGAATCTAGAGAACCCGACCTGTGCTAAGAATTCTATGAACTTGATAGTGTGATGGTATATAACAAACCTCATTGAGGCCCGAACCAAGTGGGTGTGAGGAAATCCTTACCCAGAATGGTGTGAAGGAGGGTAACCTCCACATCCCAAACTCTCATCGAACTTGAGAGAGATTTTCCCTAGTGGTATCATGGCTTTGCATGGGGGTGGCCTGTTGCCGAAGTTACAGAGCATGCAACGCCTATGGTTTGGTGGAAAGGATTTCGCCCATAGTCAGTTGGATGGTTAGTCATACCTTGTAACTAGATACATATCGCTTGTACTTTGTATATTGGAATTTAATTGTGTGGATAGAATTTCTTGTATTTGCATTCATGGGCAAGTATGCCTGTTGAAGGGAACATTGGTTGTTTCATTGCAAGTTCGTGTACTTGAGTAAATATGGAACATTATGAATGGTCATCCTGGGGATGTTTCCCTGAATATACCTGTCTATATGATTGAGATGAATATTTGTGTTATCTGCAAGTCTAATGTGTCATGAAATATATAAAATTCTGGAGTGCTTGTATAGTTAGAATAATTATATTAGTTCGAGCAAGAGCCAACAAAGGGGTCGAGATGAATGGCTATAATAATTACTTAAAGGAAAATACCTTATTCATAACCACAACTTGAGGAAAGACCAATACATTTCGATAGACCCTACAAATTAGTTGTGGAGGATTGAATCCTCGTTTAGAGGGAAAGAACATGCTTGTGCTTGTTGTGAATCATGTTAAGAAATCACTAGAAATCCCCTATATGGGTCAAAGGACCTTAATCCATATATTAAGTCGCTTGTAACGAATTGAAATGTTTTCTAGAGGAAAATATTCATCCAAGTGATGAAAAGAGATCCCCATGACAAATTCTTGGGGTGTGGGGTAAGAATCAAGAAGGCCTGGTAAGATTTAGATAATACTTAGAGGAATTTCCTAAGTAGATAAGTGTTACTTCAGATATTCCTTCAACGAAGAACCTTGTGTTTAAACGAGGAAGAATCACAGCCATTGGATCGAAATAATGAGCAAATCCTAGCCCTACATCGAAGGGCATACGCATCAGAGTGTCCAAATATAAGATTGCAATAGGAATCCGATGGGGAGGCTCCAAACTATTGAGGGACATTGATCTCATCGGCGAGGCCCCAGGGAAATATGAAATGTTAATTAGAACAAGGGTGAGATTTGATCTCGACCGTCGATCCGATGAGACAAATAATCCTAGCCATCCTTCACAAGATGTTGTTCGAGGTAAGTTGCGAACCTGGAAGAGATACACTCTGACGAAGGAACTCTGAGGAAAGATATGAGTCGTAAATAGGAGAGGGCCATAACGAAATGATAGTTGTTGATCTATCGTAGGATCTATAAGGTTCTTCAACAAGAGAAACTCTAAGGGAAGATCTGGACCGTTGTTTTGTCAAGAGAAAAGGATCCTCGAGACATAATTCTGACCTTTGATATGTCGAGATCAGAGAATATCCAAGAATAGGTTTGGGTCATCGATCTCCCAAGATCATAAAGACTCAGCGTATGATCAAGATCGTTGATCCTTAGTTAAGGGCTCAAGAGGATGATGTGGAGGATACCACGTGTCAAGCATAGAAGGTGCCATGTGGCATATTGATTTGGCACCTATAGGTGAACCTTCTGCGGGAAATATGCATGATGCACGTATTAGGTGGCAATGATGCCACATGTCCAGTAGAGATTGTGTCACATGTCAAGTGGAAGAATTTTCAGGATTTGACCTTTTCGGAGTGGACTCTGAAGAGTTCAGAATACAATTCCGAAGAGATTAGAGTATGAATCTGAAGAGAAGATCTAGACCGTTGTTCGATGGGTGGTGAGACACAACAAGATCCATTGATCAGTCGTTGGATGAGGGGATTTATGTCATTGATATTCCATGAGACATATTCAAAAGAGGAGTGAGTTCAATGACGTCATGAAAGATGTGGCATGCTAGCAAGGAAACTAGAGTGTCCTTAGAAAGACAGGTGTTAGTTGTTGATTGGTTGATGTGGGTCCGGAGAGGATAGATGAGGATAACCATTGATCCCATCGGAGATTTGACAAGGAGATCTGGACCGTTAGATCCAGACATGTCTTTGTCGGAAATGTGGGAGGTTGGCATGGTCACGTTCAACCAAGAAATGTCGATGACGACAAAGTAATTGTTGACTACTCTTGGAGTCAGGGCTAATGATGACCGTTGATCGACGGAGGGAAAAGGTGGAATCTCCACCATAGATCTTGCGAGTCAGATTCACACACCATGTAAAATTTGAGAGTTAGTCGTTAACCTCTCTGTAAAATGACATCACAATGTGTTATGAACCGTCGAGATCAAGGGTTGTGAGCCGTAGGATATGGGGAAGGTGCACTTTGGTGCATCGTCGTCGGAAGTCTTGAGATAGTGAGAGTGAACCACAGGATAAGAAATCCCGACGACGACAAGAAGTGGGCCAAATGGATTGGCCCGTGAATCTAACATGTCATTGTCACGTTGGCTAGCACGAGTAATAAGTAGCCGCGTGGACGCCTCGTGGTAATGAGCAGGTGGTTGACCAATGAAGGCCCAAGAACTTTGAGAGGCTATAACTTTTTATCCTGAGCTCAGAATTGACCATGGTTACAATCGTTTGAAAGCTCTTGATGAGCAGAAGATAATGGTATGATCGGGAAGAGGTTTTGAGATAATTGAGGAAAGCAAAATTTTTAGTAACCCATCCCTTAAACATTTAAGAAATTAGGTGTATTACCGTAGGATATACAATATAAGAATGGAAATGTATATCGTTAACACATGTACAATAAACCTTATCCATCGCACCCTCATGACTAAAGACACATCTTCACCTCACTCTCTGAGGGTTACAAGACTTGATTCAAGATACAATTAGTTTTAAATTAGATAGTAAATTAGATTTAAAAAATGATGAGTAATTCAAACACATATTCCATACTTATACTATTTGTTATTATTGATTCCCATAACAAGTATTTTATCAGTCTCTCTGATATTTATAGATGCAAGTTGAGACAAATAAAATGGATAAGTTTAAACATTTTATTTTTTTATTTCTTCTCAGAATTAGGCCCTTAGGAACTGAAGTTCTACTCAAGCTACCTAGTGATGTCTCGCATTAGGAACACAATAATAATATGGTAAGGAAAGGAGTAGAATAACACGTTCCTACAACTTTTTTCTGCCATACTCTCAGCTACTTGAGCAAATTCAGTCGCAGTCCTTTCTCACGGCAGCAATCCTTTCTCCCGGCAGCACTGAATGGCCCCATCAAACATCTCTTCTCTTGTGTACTTAAACTTGAAGCCCAAGTCAAGGAGCTTCTCTGTTGAAAATGGCACAGCCTGCAGGGATTCATCCACATCCTTGAACCTGCATACATTAACACGTTCAACAAACTTTATCCACTGCTCCTAATTGCAATCGACAACCTGTACTGGTCTGTAGTGCTGCAGGCAAGTTTGTTTAATGAACTCACTCGGTTGGTATATTGTATTCTGGATATTTCTCAGCCAGCATTTTGGCCAATTGGACAATAGTGGCTTCATCCGACGAAGAGATGTATCTGCCCTTCGCTTCAGGATGTTCATACAGAAAAATATGAGACATACAAAGATCATCTAAGTGAACGAGATGCACCTGCCTCAGTATCGCGTAGTGAGGCTCATTCCCTGCAGTGAATATATATATCCATGAGTTAATTCGTTATTTAGAAAAAAATAATATCATGCATAAATAATTTTATCATCATTTTTTAAAGCAGAAATAACACTTGTTTTGCGATTCAATTTTGAATTAAAAGCAAACTTTCCAATATATATAAGCTAGAATTTATTACAATATACTTATTATGAGTTTTATTCATGTTATTATGGGAATTGACCCAGAGTGGAGAAGAAACCTCACAACCATCCAAACTACACCCAATTCACTAAATAATCTTTATCATTTTTGAATTAAGCGAAATTGAATTCTAAATTCTAAACTTACGTGTTAACAGTGCAAGAGCTGTGATCATGCTTGGAGGCATCGTCTGCGAGATGAACGGACCAACAACTAATGGGGGGATGATACTGATGAGATCAATGTTGTTGCTCTCTGCGAATTCCCAAGCTGCTCTCTCTGCTAATGTTTTGGATGCAAAGTATATCTGATGAATCAATTGAAGTAAGGGATACTGATATTGGGCAAACTCATCAATTTATTATTCTTCAAATATTAGTAGAGACTTATTTTAACTCCGGTTTTAAGAAGCGTTTAAAGAGATCAAATCTCTTAAAGATAAATAGTTTTTTTTTAAATTTACATATATAATTTTCGTTTACTTAAAAAAAACTGATAAACATTTATGGCAAGCACAAGGAGATATAAAGATCCTACCCAGCCAGTCGTCTTTAAGCGCCTGCAAAGCTCCACATTGGTCCAGCATGTTTCATCATAGATTTTCCCCGGTTTGCCAAAGTCATCAGTAAAAAACATAGCCCCAACTGATGACGTGAAAACAACTCGCTTCACAGACCTGGCTTTTGCACAGGATCTCATAACATTCAAGAGCCCGTTGACTGTCGGCCTAATTACCTCGTTCTGCATACACACGGTCAAATACTTCGATGTTTTAGCCTACGAATTACAATTACGATCCAAAAATGTATAAAAGAGCAAGGCAAGCAATCTGGAAAGAACATCCGCTATGATTATGATTGATAAGCGTTTGGTGTTGTTTAATTGTTTTCATATGGTTTTTTTTTTTTTTTAATTTGGTGATATAAATTTGTATGAAATGGTTTTTTCATTAGAATCTGGTTATATAAATTTGTATGAAATCAATACATTTAGTATGAAAAATTCATAAAATACAAATTATATAAAAATTATCTCTCAAATCTGTAAATCTAACAATTTCTTATCAGATTTTAGATAAATATCCTTTTTTAAAACATTTAGACTAAAATTTATTATTTTCAATCTGTTATTGTGAATATACCAATTTATTTCATGTTAGCATTAATCCTTCCAATTAATGTGGGAAAAAGTAATAATTAAATTGTGGGATCCTTGCATGCTGCACTGTTTCCTTGATCCTTCAATTTCTCTAAAAAAATAATAATAATAATTAAATTGTCAGATCCATGTATACTCCTATGTTTCCTGGATCCTTTTATTTCCCCAATAAAAAGTAAATATAGAAAAACAAAATAGATAATAAAATTCTCTGATCCTTGTATATTGCAATGTTTTCTGGATCCTTCTATTTCCCAAATAAAAAGTAACTAGCACAGCCTCAAACTTGTGACTGGTGAAAGCCCAAAGGTTTCGTCCCAATCAATATTTAATCTTCCATCAATATTTAATCTTGTCCATACAAAATTAATTAAGCACTAAAAATCTATTAAATGTGCTCATTGTCAATAGGTGTAGGCCTTTAGACCTAAATATATAAAAACTAGTTGAAAATTTTATTTCAAGCTTGAATTGATCCTTTTTCCTATTAATATCAGATTGTGAATATAAATTTCAAAAGAAAAACAACAATATAGAATTATTGGATCATTGTATTTTCAAGAATGAAAAGTGAATATCAATTCTAAGTAAACTAGTTAAATATAAAAAAACCATTTTTATATTTAGCTAATGTGATTTGTTGAAATTGAATTTTAGTGAAGAAAATAATGATCAAAAATTAATTTCTCTGTTTAATATTTTACATATTATAGTAACACAAAATAAGTAAAGTAGTTTTTTGAACATATTAAGTTTGTTTTTTTTCTTGATGAAAAATGTTAAATCTGTATATTTGAGTGGTTAAGTATGTATAATCCTAGTGTTCTGAAGTTTCTCACTATATTTGAATTCATATATACATTTAGAAATACAATTTAAACTATAAAAAATTGTGATTAAACTCAAATTAAAAAAACATAAAACTTTTAAACCACACGAATAAATAAATCTAAAAAAATCATTCAATTTACTATAAAAATAAAAATAAAGTCCAATTTAATAACACAGCATGATTAATTTGAGTATCTCTTAAACAGACAGAAACCAGAGACAGACCTCCGGGTCCGGGGACGTAAAAACCGTACGAGTGGCTAGATGAAAGACACCCTCACAACCATCAATGGCCGCGTCAAAGCTTCCTTCATCATCCATATCCGCTTTACAAAGTATCAATCTCTCATTCGCCCCCGGCAGATCCAACAGATGCTTCGTCTTCACTGGATTCCCTGTACAAATCAATACTTATGAATACCATTGCAATCATAATTTTTTCTCCGATCCAAACCCACTTCATTGCCAATGAAGTATTCAGTCTGAGATTATACTAATAAACCAACCTGTGTCACGCACGGCTGCTCTAACAGTATATCCTCTCTCAAGCAAACGCATAACGAGCCATGATCCTATGAACCCTGCAGCGCCCGTGACGCATACTGTACTTTCTCGACGGACCTTCTGATTAGATGGCATCTGTTCTGGCACCTGGGCATTTTCCTCGCCGAAAACCATTTCAAAACAGCTTGTTATGTTTAACCCCTGCATATGAAAACATTCATATGCTTCTTTTGGATTTATGCTCAAGTTTCCACCTACTTTTCTTTTCCAGGAGCTGAAAATTAGTTAAGAACGTGCTTTTCGGCTTTATTTATCTGCCTCCACCTAACATTCCAACAGAAAACGAGTCCTTCAGAAACCATAGATTTGGCACAGTCGGTGGAATGGTTTTATTTTATTTGTTCATTAGATACTCTCCGGATTGGGTCAATCGCAGTGCTTTCTCTTGTCTACTGTAGACCAGCATTGTTATAGATTCGGTTTAAATTTCGGGGTTGGTTAAACGTTTTATTTTTTGGGTTTTTTTGGGTAGGAATTGGTTGGAATTTGGCATTGTAAATTTGGACAAAATCTCTATTTTTCATTGTTTAAATTGCTTTTCTGAATGCATAAATGGATTCAGCCGGCTGAAAAACTACTGGGTCATTTGGATTATACAAACTTAGCCACTCAAATCTGCAGATCCAACTATTCATCACCTAATTTCGAACAAAATCAAAAGAAAAAAGTGACCAAAAAACCCCCAAAAGGTAGAACGTTTAAACCACTGCTTCAATTTCTCATGAACTTTTGGAATTTAAAAAAGATTTATGTTGATTTGTTTTTATATTATATATATTAAAATTTTATTTTTATGAGTAAGTAGGTAAACTGAAATCATGATAGTACTAAGGTTAAATATCATTCACAAGTACATGATCTCATTGAAAGTAGTTTAGATAATGATTACAAGGTTTCTTGTGGATATTATTTTAGACCAAAACTATTTTTTAGCTTTGAAGTAAGACCTAAAACTATATTTAATTGACCAAGAGTGGGTCTAAAATCCAGATACATTTGGTAGAAATGAAAGTCTGTCTCTTCATAAACTATTCACTAGTTATTTTAGGTGGGATGGTTTTTCTTAAATAAAAATAATAAATTAGAAAACATTTACAATTTATAGTAACAAGTGATAGTTGTAATCATCCCAAATTAACAACTAAATTATGATAAGTTTTATACTTTTTTCAATATACTAAATTCATCTTTAACTTAAAATATACATACTAAAAAAAAATGTGAAACAAAAAACTACTTAATTACTTGTGTATATACTCATTCATATTAAATTGTTTAGCATTTAGAATTCACTAATAAGGAAGCATATAGAGGAAAATAATTTAGCATTTTTTTTTTCATTTTTACAAAGCATTGTTTAACATTGTATTTGGCATGTAGGTGATTTGCACAAAACATTGTATTGTTCTTTTATTGGGTTTCTTTGAAGTGAATATATTTTTGAATTATATTTATTATAGAATAATTGAAATTGTGGAAGTTCAAATGTTATAAGATTTTGATTTTGGTAGTCAATATTTGAATGCAAAAATGGATTCAACATCTTTAAAAACCTCTATTTAACTATTTAAAAACCCATATTGAAACAATGTAATGTTCCTGACTTGGCTAGTCTAGGAAACGTTGCTAATGTGTGTGTAGGATCAAAGTTTTACAGCATATAAATGATCATACAAATAATAAACACGACAAAGGACTGCAAAGTTTGTATTATGATATCCATGTGGATTACAAAATGGATGAATGCGGCTGAATAACTGACAATATTCGACTAGATCAACATACAAAGCATCTTAGCCGGAGTATAAATAAGCAACTGCAGCTGAATAAAATAACAACACTCGGCTAGATCAAAGACAAAAGAATCTTAGCCAGAATACAAATAAGCAACTAAAAGATAATACCCAAAATATGGGAGCACTGCGGAATCAATGAATAATGATGGAAGACCTGGATGATCTTCCCGGTGACTAGGGTGTGTCTTTCAACACCGAAATCAGCCAATTGGTGTCTTCCTCCTGGAATACACTGAACTATCTCTCCTGAGATGCGCCTCTTCTCCTCAATGACAAGTCAT
>SNQJ01S0021708.1:0-11797 GCA_010110895.2 Picea sitchensis | reverse complement strand
ATGAATTCCACAAGAAAAATGGATGTTTCTCGGTGAATCACAACTTTGTTACAATATGAATGGGATGTTGCATGGGACTTGTGACTTTGGCGGAAGTGCATTTCCTACTACCCTTAATCCAAGTGAGTTCAAATATCTTTAACCCTCTTACAATCGTGAATGTGTTCATTATTAGCACTATATAGGCCTCTCCTTAAGTTGTGAGCTCTTGAAGGTCTGAAAATCCATTTTCCCCTCATTTGCACAACACAAACTTATTTTTATAGCGTTTTTTCTCATTAATAGGACTTTGTTACAAAATTTTGATCACCATTATGTTATGACCCAAGGTGGGCATATATATGGTTAAATGTACATGATATGACCCCAAGGGGGGGACATATATGTGGCTAAATGTACATGTAATGTGTAAATATATATGTAAAAGGGTCGACTTAATAGTAAAGGGGCCTCATGTGTAGGTGTGAATATGTATATATAGAGATCATGTATTCATTATCGAGGGATGTAAATTGTGATGTATAAATGTATTTTTTTATGTGAAGGAGTTTCTCCTATTATTTAAGGAGTTATTGTGTAACTCATATCTCTTATCTATATTGGAGTTTTGTTCCATGCTCACATTAGTGTACATTGTGTTTATTTATATTCTATTAAAATATATCATAAGAGAGCATAAGTACACACAATGTACACAAATGTGAGAATGGAGTAGAACTCCAATATAGATAAGAGACATGATTTACACAATAACTCATTAAATAATAGGAGAAAGTCCTTCACATAACCAAATACATTTATACATCACAATTCACATTCTTCAATAATCAATACATGATCTCTATATATACATATTCACACCTACACATGAGGCCCTTTACTACTAGTCTGACCCTATTACATATATATTTACACATTACATGTACATTTATCCCCATATATACCCTCCCCCCCCCAGGGTTCATATCATGTACATTTAACCTTATATATGCCCCCTTGGGTCATAACACATTAACTGACCTAATCAAATTTGTATATAACAAAATTTTTTATCACTCATAAATATGCATAAAACATAAAATGATGGGCATGAAAAATAAATAACCATCATCAAATTTTCACGAGACAAGTAGGATAAATTTGAAATTCCATGTTTGGAAGGGACTTCGACTGAATTTTCTCTCAAGTAAAGAAGAGTAGGGAGGAGCTAAAAAAACAAGTTATAGGAAGTGTTATTTTATGCCCTTCCTTTCAATATCATGATATTCCTAATGTCATAGACACCACGAAGAGTAGGGAGGAGCTAAAGAAACAAGTTGTAGGAAGTGTTATTTTATGCCCTTCCTTTCAATATCATGATATTCCTAATGTCATAGACACCACGAGGTATCTTGAGTGGACCTCTACATGTATTTCTCTTCCACACTCATTTTGATAAAATATCACCGAATTTGAAGTGTTTTCACTTTTTAATTATTATTGCATGGAGGTGCTCTTCTACCCTATGGGACATATTTATGTGATGATGTCTATGATATTTTTCTTATCTCGTAATCTTAATGTGCCTAGGATTAAAAATGAATCTTTTTATAATGAATACAACTCTCATGTCTATACGAAGAATTTCGTGCAACGATATCCATAATCTCAAACTATTAGAGAATAACGTATCAATGTTTTATTAGTTCTGGAAACCCATAAAATGAACTTATCATAAAATAATGTTAATGTAAAGAGGACGAGGTATGTGAAATATATCTCTCACACACACTTGTGTTTCCGAAGTTGATAATGGCATGAATTGGTGCCCACCAGCTCTCTATTCTTGTCGTTCTTTTTCTCGACTTTGAAAGAAATAACCTAGTGACATTTTTTTTTTTGTTTACTACGAGATCATATATATATATCAAGGTCATGGTCAAGCTACATCAAATTAGTGTATGAGACTCTCTTGTTTGTGGGACAAGGGACTTTCTTCGCTCAACGATTTGACTGGTAAAGTTTATGGAGTTATACATACCCTACCCTCTCTAGACTTGAACTTGCGAATTTTTAAGAGGAAATACATGTTCTTAACCATTAGACCCACTCAAACTATATATGCGTGTGTGTGAAATTTTCATTAAAATAACTATAAACAAATAATTTTATTTAATTACAATCGAATTCATGGTGTCATTAAAGCTCTATTAGGTTACTTCAAAGCTCGCTCTCACCTATTTGTGTGGTGTTGCATCCTACCATTGATAAAGATATGGCATGGGTATATTTTGACGGGCCTATCAGGAAGCACTTGTCATCATCAATTTTGTACTACGTTGGTCCAATTCACACTTTCTATCCTTCAAGGGAGGCCTGCGAAGAGGCACAAATAATATTAGATAATTTTTCATATTGTATTGTTCTTTTAAATTTTAAATTTTCAACGGATAGGGCCATGAACAATAAATAGGTGTTTTTGGATTTGGACATAGTTAGTCAATGGATGAGAGGCAATGTTCATGTTTCCAATTTAATTATGACTCCTATTACGATCTTGTTGAAATAAATTGCGGCCCATTTTGAACATATTAGCTTCCAACATATTTTTTTGTGATCTAAATGCAAATTCTTTGTCTAATGAAGGTATTATTTTGTTGAAAAATTCTTTTGAATTGGTCGAGGAGGATGGCAAGCGTAAGGTGGCAGCTCAATCTGGGGTCCTTGCAAACCTGTAAGTTGTTTCGAATCATAGCTTTTGTTTTTTGTTGATGAAGATGCAATTTTGTTAATTATAAAGACATGATTATGATTTTTAAGCTATTATACAAAGGTAAGGATGGTCACTAGTCTTGTGAACAAATAGCATTAGGAGGGGGAGATAGTTTATTTGTAGTGTCAAAAAAATTTGAATTGATTTTTTTGTTTTCAATGCTTGTGGATTGTAATTTTCTTTCCTATTGAATAAAAAACATGTTTTTTTCTTGGAAAAGAAAATAAATAATTTTATTTTGTTTAACATCAAATATACAATAATTTTAATATGATGATGATGATGATTAACGTCCACTAAGACCTAATTGGCCTATCAGACCTTAAGAGGGTAAGTGATTACTTGTGATTCTTTAGAATTTTGTTTCTGTGCTCGAAAAGCATTAAGAGAAGATTTCCAAGATCACCATACTTTTGTTGAGTTAAGAGGTTAGGAAGGTTGGTAGTGTGATCAATAACGCCCACTAAGACCCAATTGGCCTTTTCAGACCTAAGAGGTAAGATTGTGATTCTTTAGACTGCGTTCTAAAGCATTAAGAAGATTTCAAGATCACCATACTTTGTTGAGTTAAGAGGTTAGAAGGTTATGATCACATTTTAAAAGAGATCGAACATGGGTATATCGACATCTAAGAGAGTGTTTTTATTCAACTCTTATGTCACAAATGTGACACACTCTTTCATCCCATAATGCTTTTAGGAATTGACCAACTTCAGTCAATTATGGAGATCGAGAAACTTGAAGCTCATCTTAGGAATGATTATTTTTTTCTACACTTGGCAAAACAGATAGATAATTTCCTGATCTTCTAGATTATGGTTATCGTATATCTTTATAATACCTTAATCTTCTTTCCAACCTTTATCACAATCACATTTTTCCCACCTTGATTTGATCGCTTTTTAATAAAGTATCTTATTCCTCGTACCTAAGTCAACACCTACAAGAACGGTGCCCAATAGTTTAGCCAAGACCGGGTGTCTTTATGCCATCCTCGCTTGAGTCGATGGTGGTTATGACTTGATTTTGAAGCAATTTTAGGTAGCCTCTTGTCTTCCATGTTGTTTAACTTGTTCGTATACACTAGGTATCTAGTCATAGCAATTGAAACAAGTATTAAAATATTATAATAATAAATTAATCAAAATATATTACAATAATAAACCATTTAATAAAAATAATCATACAATTTTATAATTTAATTAAAAATAAAAAAATATCACAATAAATTAACAAAATTGTGACATCTCCATTACATTTAACAAAGACGAGCTTTGACATTTCTCATCCATTTACTTATCCAAAAACCTCTTCTTTCCTTCCTGACAAACATAAATTTTATACAATGACAAAAAAATAATGAAAGTTGAAACCATTTCAGCTACCCACGAATACCAAGTGGTCTTCCATTTGATTCATTCTTGTAGATATATCGAGTGAGTGTGTTTAATACACATTTACGCTATCAAGAAACGTTTATTATTTACGCTTTACTCTAAAGTCCATTAGATCAAATGATGGGAATAATAAATTCAGTGGTGTCATAGGAAAACCTTGAATTGCAAAAGTGCTCTCCCAAGGCATAGACTTGCCATGTGAATCTCTAGGATAATCTTTTAAGGAAATGTTAGAGATGTGATAAAGCTGAGCATTATAAGAAAGATTGCAGATCTAATAATCTTGATAAAGGTAATGGATCTCATGATGATCCTTCTATAGAAGAAGGAGGTGATATTTACCTAGTATATATGGGTACACATGCAAAATCATGATGCATGGTGAATCGAATTGAGTTCTTCATTTACATGGATTGGTTTTATGAATATGAAAAGTATAATAGGTGACGTTTTCCTAGGACATGACTTGACAACCAAAATCATGAGATGTCGAAGAGTCAAGTTGTTGCTTAAAGATGGAAGGATTAGAACTCTCCCTAAGATTTTTCACATTATAGATCTGGACAAATTTTTTATATATGTAAGTAAGATGAGTGATATAGGTATGCATATTGTATTTGAAAAGGACACATGAAAAATTGTTGATGAGTAATGGTGTTCAGATTGGAACTCTATACAGGCTGTTGGGAAGTACTTTTAATAATGGATGTAACATTTATATTTTTACTAAGGATAGAAATGAATAATATAGGACCCATACTATCCTTGGTGAGAATATCATTCTATGGAATCAAAGACTAGGACATATTGGAGAGGACAACCTTTAAGCATTACATGGTAAATGTATGGTTGAAGGTATGTCTGATTTCTCATTAAATTTCAATTTTTGTGAGCATTGTATTATGGTAAACATAATTGGGTGAGATCCCTATATGGTTCTACAATAACAAAATGAATCTTAGAATTGATACAAAGTAATGTGTTTGGATCTATTCATGTTTCATAAATAGGAAAATCTATGTACTATGTTTCATTTATAGATGATTTATTGAGGAATAAATTGGTCTATTTCTTCCAAAAGGAATCTAATGTATTTTATAAGTTTGAAGAGTTTCAGTCTCTTGCAGAGAAACAAACAAACAATAAAACAAAGGTGTTGAGGATAGAAAATGGTGGAGAGTTTTAGAAAAATGAGTTCGAGGAATTTTGTAAAATGCGCAAAATAGCAAGGAAAATATTGCTCCATGCTCACCTCAATATAATGGATTTATAGAAAGAATGAACATGATGTTTATGGAAAAGGAGTTATATTTATACATGAATATAATGAATATAATAAAAACTAGGTGGAGTTTAATATGCAAGAATGAAAACCAGTAAATGTTCCTAGTCATATAGGTGTAAAGTTATCCACAGATTAGTGTCCCAAGACATAACAAGAGGTATAAGATGTTAGTGTTCTGTTAAGGATTCTTTTCCAATTTTCCAATACACCAAACATTGATAGTTGTAAGATTACATAGGAATCCTTAACTACCTAGTTGTGACATATTTTAGATATTCTCTTTTATTTTCCAAGGAAAACCTACTAGATCAAGTCTTCTCTCTCATAAAAGTTTTTTTTGGTGTTGTAGAGGGTTTCTACACCTGTGATGTTATTTAAACATCTACTAGGTATCATATATTACTTTATAAACCCCTTCTCATTCTTTTGCAAGAAATTTGCAAGTTGTGTGATAAACAAGATACAAACCATATCATATCAAAGAGCAATTTTTTGTAGCAATACATTTCTGGTTTCAAATATGGTGCTTCTTCATGACTTAATTTTTGCAGAGGCTACACATCATTTGTCTCTTACAACACATGGTCCTTCAAATCAATACCTAGATCTGTGTTTGTGGGTTTGTTCTCCATCCAAAAAAAATCACCCATGGTGATAATCTATTATCACAACAATCAGATCAGGATTTCCCACTACAATCCAAGGAGAATCTCTAGTCGGGTGATTTATGCTTTCTCCAGCCACTCTCATCCATTGAACAAGAATTTGATGGCCTAGGCACCAAATATGTATGCCACCACCAAAAATAAGGTGTATAGGGAGGTGCAACAATGAAGGAGTGCGGACTTGACTTGCAGTCCAATCAGTGAGCAACGATATTTTGATAGAATGACGAGGGACTATGGGGCTCATGGTATGCTAGAATTATGTTCAAGAAGATGAGGAAAGTCAAGGGTCTTCCCAAGAATTTCCTTTTGACCAAGTGTAAACCATGGGTTTTCTTATTGGTGGTTGCGAGGTCGGTTCAAACATGTTTATTTTCAACACTACTATGATGATAACACAACTAGACCGATGATACTAGTTAAAGTGTCACCTAATATATTGTGTTGAAGAAGCCAATTCATGTCGATACTAACCTCAAAGTTGTTGGTGTTGTTACTTGTGTCAATTGCTCATGAATTGAACTTCAAATGATGATAAATCAACAATATAGAGCATATTATATCTTCCAATGGTTGTCAGAGATTGTGTATGATATTGTTTAAAAAATATTGGATGCTTACTTGGATTGAAGACATGCCTTGCAACATATGATACCAAAAGTGTCCATGAGGTGAGTCTATTTGAAGTGACAACTTTCTTTGTGGAAAAATTGAATTCCTTGGCATTTTTTTGTGTTTTCTATTGATAAAATGGCATCATCAAGGACTTTTGAGCTCATAAATTCCCATAATTGTCCCACATGGAAACTCAATATGAAAGAACTACTACAATCCAAATGGATTTGGAAAATGTTAGTTGAGGCTCAACTAGTCTTTACCAAGGAAATCGAGAGATTTTCCTATTGAAACAAAATTGATGAAGCCATGGGTCTAATTGGCTTGCATGTTTTATAAAGTTTGTTGTTTCATTTTTATGAATGTGACAATACAAAAGAAAGTTGGGACAAGTTGGATTCCTTATTTGGTAATGCCAATGAATTTCAAGCCTTACAATTGGAAGTGAAATTGTCATCACTTGTACCTGATGAGAATGCATCCATTGAAGATTATATTTCCAAATTCAAGTTATTGGTGGCATATATGAAAGGGTGTGGAAAAAATAAACCAGATAAGGAGTGGATTTTCTTGATTCTATCTGAACTAAAATATCATTTTCAGGTATTTTCTTCTACATGTTATTCTACTATGGATGCACTTGGGGATGCGTTTAAAATGACCTCTTTTGACATTTCCATGAGCTTCTTACCCAAGAAAAATCTAAGCTTATGGAATTAGATTCTCTTTATGGATATAAGAATCATCTCTTGTGGCTCATACCTCCAAAGTTAAGCCCAAAAATCAGTATAGATAGAATAAATATTATGCGCAATCTAGTGAGTTTGCATCCAAGTCTCAGTAGAAAACAAAATGTTTTCTTCCATCTTCCAAGTCTAGTGAGTCTTCCACCAAGACAAGGAAGAAGAAGTTAAATGAAACCTGGAATTTTTTTGGCGTATTTGGGCATTCTATATCTAAATGTTGGATGGAACTAGAAGCTTTGAATAAAGACATGTAACAACATAAAATTTTAATAGTGCCAAAACATTCTTCATCTAATAAAAGACATTATTTATCTTCTCAATATTTATATGCATATTTAGACATCTAGATACTTGATTATGGTGCATCATATCATATGACTCATTCTCATCAGTTGATTCCTTCCACATTCATTTGTAACATTTTGCAGATTGCAATTGGAGACTCTACACATCTTGATGTTTAGGACCAATAACTATGTAGTTAGATTCTTGGTGCATCAATGATGTTCTCCTTGTCCCTGACATCTCTATTGATCTACTGTATATTTATCAAATCTATCATTCTAGTGATGGGAAAACAATATATTTTTCTCATAATGATGTGTTATTTGAGAAATACATAATACAGACATTGTTGTTGCTTCTATTATAGTTTATCATAGTTCTCTATAGTACAAGCTTGCTTGTTTTGAGCCTTTCTCTAGTTCCTCTTTCATCTGACATGCCAATTCATTGAGTATTCTTTGATATGAAATATTTGGACATATAAACTACAAGACTTTGAAAGAATTGAGCGCACAATAATTTTTTCTTGGTATTCCTAGAGTTTCCTGCATTGATGGAGTTTTTCTAGGTTGTATTCTTGGAAAACTACATCAAGATCCTTTTCCTGAAGGTAAAGACTTGAATTCTACCACACCTCTTGAGTTGGTACCTAGTAATATCATGTCATTTCTTACTCATTCATTTTCCAGGGTGAAGTATGCACTCACTTTTATTGATGACTTCTCATGTCTTTGTTGGGTGTACTTTGTTAAGTATAAGAGTTAAGTATTTGCTACTTTTAAAATCTTCAAGGATTTTGTTGATAAGTGGTCCTATCTTTTTATCAAGAAAGTACACATAGATAATGTGGGGAGTATGTAATTCAATAATTTTTGTAGAGAACATGGCATTCAACATCACCACTATGTTCCCTATATCCCTTAATAAAATGGAGTTGCTGGAAGAAAGAATTGGACACTGAAAGAGACAGAAATTACATGATTCAGTCTAAGAACATGGAACCTTCTTTCTGGGTTGAAGTAGTGAATCGTTCTAATTACATTCAAAATCAAATGACTCATAAGGAAATGTTGTATATGACTCTAAAGGAATCTTGGACCCATGTTAAGCTCCATGTCTCTACTTTTAGGGTATTTGACAATCTAGCATGGTCCTTTACCCTAGATCAAAAGCTCAAATCGATGGAGAAGAAGACCCAAATACTAATATTTTTTTGGTATTGTGAGGATATGAAGGCATACATATAATTTGATCCTACTTCTAAAGATGTATTGTTTTGAAGGGTTCTCCATTTTGATGAGTGCTTCAACCCCACATCATCTCCTTCTCCTTCCACAAATTGTCATGATGATAATGGTGAAAATCATGTTGGCTATTTTATTTTTGTAAAACAAGAAGATTATGAACAAGTTGTTACTAAAAGTAGCACTATTGAATATGAAAATCAACTAGAAGAAAATATGCCATCAACACAAACAAAACATGAGCAACTTGAATAGGAACAACTTGATGAAGAAAAACATTTGAGGAGGATATTTCATGAGAGAAAGAGGCCTAACAAGTATGTCTATGAACTAATTTTATTTCAGTTAATTTTCCTTTGACCCTCTCCATAATCAATCACATACAATTGGTGTCTCTTTTTTTAGTGATGATATTTTAGATGATCCATAGTGATTTATTGATGTTGTTGGAACACCTGAATCCATGGTATGTTTCCATGATAGAAGAGTATTCTTTCTTGTTGAGGAATCACACATGGGATATCATTACTCTTCCTAAGGGACTAAAGCTAGTTCATTAAAAATAGGACTACAAAAGCAAATATGTAGGATATGTCTTTGTTGACAAGCATAATGAATGTCTTGTGGCCAAGGGTTTTTTGCAAGTTGAAGGGATTGATTCTTCTGAGACTTTTTCCCCTATTGCAAAGATGGATTCCATATTTCTTGTGTTTTTTGTTGCTCCCTTGCAAGGCTTGTCAGTCTACTATATGGACGTGAAGAGAACCTTTTTGCATGGTGAATACATAAGAAAAATTATAATGCACCTAGTTATGTTATATTAAGAAAAAATGGGAATATAACAAAAATTACCAACAGAACAACAAAATATAGAGAATAAAACGCAAAAATGATACCCTTATTGAAGTGGGAGCAATGTTCCCTTGCCACTTTGAGGGGGAAACCTCCAACAGAGCATCCCTCTATTACAATGATTCTCAATAAAAATATTCCTCATGCCTCCTACTCTTATTTATACTAATTTTGTCTTCTAAAGAAGATTTTGGAGGAATATCTTTCAAGAAGCGGAAGCTTCTATTAAGTCTTCTTACATTAACTTGTTCATATTTATTAAATAGGTCTTATTAACTAATTTCAACATTTATTACATTGAAAATATACTATTCTATCTATGTGAGGGGTTAAGGAGGTTAGGTCTCTAACATGACATCCCCATTAAAAAGAGACTTGTCCTCAAGGATTAAGATGAGGAAATTTATGTAGAATAGTAGTCGATTCCCATGTGGCATATTCTGGTGGAGTATCCTTCAATTGAACTAACACTTCCTGGATGGTGCACTGATAGAGACAACACTCTTGCTGGTCCAATACAGATTGTAGCTACAACCAAATGTAACCTTCTTCATCCAACTCTATGAGACTAGTCTGACCATGGCACTTGGTGCCAATTACTTTATTTGGGAAGGAGACATGAAAAAAAAGATGTAGCTTGGATTTGTTGGGAAAATTTAACTGATAGGCCACTGACCCCACATGTTTGAGAATAGTATAAGGACCATAAAATTTGGGGTCAAATTTCTAACACTGCTGAGATTTCAGCGAAGTCTGCTTGTACGGTTGTAGAGGAAGAAACACTTGGTCTCCTTCAACAAATTGATGTTCAAAATGACCTTGATCTACTTGTTTCTTTATGTATTTTTGAGCCATGACCAAATTTTCTTTGAGAGTGTGGAGAATGGTCATGCAGGATGTAAGATTACGGTCAAACTCCTGAACTTTGGAGACGCTTGGCATGTATGGGAGAACCAATGGTGTCGTTTGTCGGTAGACTGCTTCAAAGGGATTCCTGTGAGTGGTCATATGGTAAGAGGTGTTGTAACACCATTCAACTAAGGGTAACCATTGAAACCATTGATGTTATCGATTGGATGCAAAAAAACTCAAATTTTTTTCTAGACACTTGTTTCCCACTTCCATTTGGCCATCCATCTGGGGATGATAGGCTGTACTAAGTTGCAATTAGGTTCCCTGGATCTTGAGTAATTCTTGCCATAAATTGATGGTAAAAGTTGGATGATGATCATAAACAATAGAATGAGGCATTCCATGGAGTTTGAAGATATTATCCATTAAAAATTGAGCCACTATAGATGTTGTGAACAGGTGTTGAAGAGCACATAAATGAGCATATTTGGATAGATGATCCACTACCACCTTGATGACTGACTTATTTCCCGATTTAGGTAAAAGAATACAATCAAATCCATAGAAATATCCGTCCAAATAGTAGGTGGAATTAGAAGTGGTTGGAGTGTGCCAGGAGTTTTGAGAGTCTCTCCCTTATTGCATTGACATATATCACATTCTGGACGTCATGTTTCATACCGTCCAAAAATAAAGAGAGTTTGACCCTTTCATAAGTTTTATTAAAACCTAAATTCCCTACAGTAGGAGAAGCATGAAATTCAGAGAGCACCTTCGATTTAAGGGTTGATTATTTGCTTAAATATAGTCTACCTTTATAGAGAAACTCTTCATTGTGCCAAGAGTACCCTGGAGTAGCTTGGGGATCTTGTTGTAGTTTTTGGATGAGGCTGGAGATTTTTGGGTCTTGTAACCATTCTTGGAGAACATCCCAAAGCTAGTCAGTGACAATGAATGAGAGGGAAAAGAGGGGCCCTTCTTCTTCATATTTCCAAGAAAGACCATCAACCACCACATTTTCTTTTCCCTTTTTGTAAATGATCTCATAATCATATCCAAATAGCTTGGTCACCCATTTTTGTTTCTCCAGGGATGAAATTCATT